>NMRA01001492.1:4114-17205 GCA_002633005.1 Phoronis australis
TCGATCTAGACTTTCTGATAGGCAATTTGAGAACACTTCATGGAATTCTGCTACTCGGCCACTATCCCACTCCAGTCGAGTGTTTGATTTCGATGCTGATTGGCTAACGCTACAACGACTGTCATACACACAATTACCTGCAACATTACAAACAATAGGAAAATGGTCAGACTCGTCAAATGTGCCTACACTAAAATCTGAAATATGTTGAAAGAGACTTGTCGATACTATCAAATAGTCTACAGTGCTACAACCACCTGAAGCGTGACATGTAAACTCGCCATGTTTATCACCCTGACTCCTACCGTTAACTATATGCATGTTTAAGTCACAACACAATTCAATTAAAGTTTTGCCAAAATTATTTACAGTTTCATCCTTAGACTGCCTGAACCAACAAAATGTGTCACTATCGTACCAATCTTGACACGGTAAGAAATCCGCACTGTCATCTAGAATATAGTCTTGCAAGTTCCCAACTCTAGCATTTAGGTCGCCCATGACCACAAAATGACAATCACAAAACTTCTGAGACAAATTCATCAACTCTTGGCCAAGCAGGCTTACCCCATTTTTCTCTGCGGAGTTTTCATACACTGGCGACCCTTCTGGGGCTACATAAATAAAACAAATAATAACATCGTTGTCCGTCTTAAACAACCTTTTGTCGCCCTTTATGACTACACCGTGAATATGATCAACCTTCAAACGTCTAAAATATTTTCCTAATTCATGTTTGATAAATACACTCACTCATCCGGAGTTTCTTCCAAATTTTCTTCTCTTTATGTTTTGCACATCAAAATTTACATAGCCTGGTACACTAAACTGGTTTGGTTTATTTGCCCATGTTTCACTCACTGCTACTACATGATACCTAGATATAAAGTCAATAACCTCAGATTGTCCAATCTTTTTGGCGAAACCATGTGCGTTCCAGCTCATCAAGGATATACCGTTTGTATACAGTTATAAGTTATCAGAGTTACCGATTTCTTTTACAGACTTTTATAACCATTCACTTAACAATTAGACAATCGATATTGTTAAAAACATATATTAGCTTATATTATGAGTGCAATTTTCACACAGCACATGGGTGAATTTTTAGACAACAAATGTGTTTGATGCAGCTTCAGGTAAATACAGCTGGGGACAGATTTTGCGTTTCATACTGTAGCTCATTCAAGGCATCCGCACGTAAAAACTATCAAAAATTCAACGCTGACAGGACCGCTTCTTCTCAATTGCACCTAATCGTTTTGACGGCAGAATCCTATTGACCCTTACAAGTAGGTAATGTGAAAATTGATTATTTCTTAATGTCACATCCAGTAAAAGCGTTTGCCTTGACAGTTTTGGTTCCTCTCAGCAGCCATCTTCCGAAGCTATTGATCACTAGGTGGCGTGGTGATGAGACTGTTCCATATCTTAGATACCTTATCCTCCATCGTCCCTGTTCATAACTGAGCCACATTTTCTGACCCACGCAGACTGTCTTATCCGTCCAGATGCAAATTTGTTAATAGTACTCTGAAACCATCTCCTCTCTGAACGTGTAACCCTACGCTGAGATAGCTGATCCAACACCTTTCTGTGTTCGTTAAGCCTGACTGAAAACTCTTTCCCAGATGTATATGGACTTACAGTTGAGGCAAGGAATGAGATAAGTGCACTGGCATTTCTTGTCCCCACTTTTTCTGTCTTTGGGACGAACTAAAATGTTCCTGATGGTCTCAAACAGCTTCATGGCAGTGACTATGCCATACTGTTTGAAAACACGTTGTGAAGATTGCAAGCGTAATACTTTTGACATACGGGATGACGACATTGCCTTTTCACTGCTCTTACGGTTGACGATTCCTCCCGATACAATCCGCATTGCGGATTGCGTCCGTTTTACCTTGTTGATCGACCATTTGGGATAACCATATTTAACTAACGCATCTTCTATATGTCTCTGTTCCACAAGCAAGTATTTACATATGGCAATTCTTGAGAACAAGGCCATCACCACAACCCGGCTGGAATGAAAATGGTCTCTATGGAAACGTTATGGGCAGTGGAAGATGTTTTGGAAATTGTGAAACGGGGTCAACTACATGTAGTTATTTGAACAAAATAGATCCCTCTGATAACATCACGTTTACCTATGAAGCTGATTGAGGAATCGTCCGTCCGAAGAGAAGACAAGATGCAATGTCGTCATCCTGTATGTCAAAGGTCTTTCGGAATCTGCACAACGTGTGCTCAGACAATATGGCATCGTTGCAGCCATGAACCCGTTTGAGACCACCAGGAACATTTAGTTCATTCCACAGACAGAACATGTGAGGATAAGAAATGGCAGGGAATTTAGTGCATTTCTTGCTTCAACTGTGAGTCCGTATAAATCGGTGAGACTGGGCGAGATTTTTCAGTCAGGCTTGACGAACACAGAAAGAAAGTGTATGAGCCATCCCAGCGTTGGGTCACAGGTTCAGAGAGGAAATGGTCTCAGAGTGCTATTAAAGGAGAATGCCACCCAATTGAATTTGTCTTAATCGGTCTATATCCACATCGCCTCTTATACGGTTGACCTCACCTTGCCGAGAGGTGTTACGTTAACCAGTGAGGAAGGTGAGGAACGACGCAGCGACGTCAGTGGTTCATCTGCAGAGTGAATTCCGATATATTGCGGTGCATCGTTCCCACTTGTCCGAACTATGAAGCTGCGACGAAAGCGGGTATATCGTTTTTCCAACTTCTTCGAGAGCCGAAATGCTTAGGAAGTGGCTCGCGGTAGTGAAGAATGAAAGGTACGCTGTTAATAGCAAGTATGAGGCCGTGAAACATCTCCGTGTCTGTGGCCGGCATTTCGTCGACAGTGATTTCTCTGACGAATTCCGGCTTACCAAAGAACTGTCCCTACGTTCCGTTGTCTGTGCATGTTCACGGCACCTCTCTAGTATTTCTCGATCAGTGTATGGTGTATTGCGGTTCGAACTGATAGCTTGTGAAGCCTAACTATCCGACCCGTGTAGTCTTCCTCGGATGAGTTGCCGTGTAGACGTTTATTGTTCTGCGTTCTGTTTCAAAATGAATTATTCTCATCCTAACCAATGCTTACATAAAACTGAAACAATTTCTGTCTCATTAGATACAATTTTTAATACCTTTGCAGTATTTGTGAGTGCAAATGTTGAGAAGCCAGCAATGAATAAACCACGGCGTTACCGGCTTTTGATCCCGGCAATAAATGTAATTGACCGGAGGCCGAGGCCGTGTGAGCGCATGCTAATTCAGTAGTTGCTGACTGAAAGCTGTTGTGAAAAAATTACTCGATTGTATATGCTATGGGCACATGTTAGGGGAATCTTTATTTAGAAATACAAATACATTAGCAAAATCATTGTTACTGTACAACCTCTGCCCTTACGGTCTGTGGAATAGGAACCCGAGTTTGCGGCCCAGAACAAGTAAGTAGATTTTCAGTTTCGTGGCTAATTCACATAAATAATTACGTGCACATTATTTCTTTGGCTCTCTATTATAATATTTTCGTGAGTGGAGGTTTAGTTTCCAACTCAAGCTGGTTTGTGTTCGTGACAGTCCCGATGGCCGCGACGGGCCGGATCGGGTTCCGAGCCACTGGCCAGGAGAACGAGTCAGTTCGGCTGCGACGGGCCTGATTGGGTTCCAAGCCACTCGCCGGGATAACAAGCGTTTTGTGTGTTTAGAACTCAAAAATCACAAGTCTAAACGACACAGATCTAGGTTCTTCTAACTCCTGCTACGGACCTGCCGAACTTTGTAAGCTACGGTGTGTCCAAATACCAATAAATCCGTAACAGCGAAATAAAACAACACGCTTTTATAAGAAGTCGGTGTATTTTAAGGGTTTTACATCGAAGTTTGATGATTTATTGGTGTTAAACGATGAATTCAAGCGATAAGCTGACACCAGTAACCCGTGTTGTGAACTGCTGAACAGACTGCGTGTGTAACCAATGACGTCATTGGATAATTTCAATACCGCCGTCTGCCGTCAGGTGTCAGGTAATGCAACCGAACGTGCCGTTATCGAGAAGAGCTACTCGATCTAAATTGAAACAAAATAGATTGTTTTTTGGGTGGCATTCTTCTTTAACAAATCTGCAGTGGCTTCAATCTTCTATTTGACTGGGAGGATGCTCGTCCAATTGCGTCAGAAAATAATGTAAGATCTAGGCGGATAAGAGAGTCCGTCTGGGTCAGAAAAAGTGGCTCAGGTATGAACAGGGGTGATGGGAGGAATAGATTATGTAAAATTTGGAAAAGTCTCGTCACCACGCCACCTAGTGTTCAGTAGCTTCGGAAGATGGCTGCTAAGAGGAGTCGAACCAGTCAAGGTACTAACGCTTTTCTGGTAGTGAAAATAAGAAATAATTAAATTTGTATTCTGCAACCCTTATGAAGTTATTTAGTGATGGTTACTGTGAAGCTTAATAGTCGTCAATTCCATTTTAATATCTTAAGATGGTTTAAAAATCTCCTTTAATAGACAGTTACTTGTAATCAAATTTCGATCAACCACATTAAACGGCATCGTATCATTTGTGACTTACATCGAAAGCGCAGATAATGTTCGTTTTTTCAGACTGTAGCTGACGCCAGAGTGACTGTGTTCCAAACTTTGCCATCAAAGGAATTGTTTGCTGCATTTCACGCATTTCGTAAAAATGTGCAGCTTACCTGGAAAAAACACGCCATCTGTTCTTCTGACTGGAGTCGTAGTGTTGTTAGCGACTGTGGGTGAGTGTATTGTGCTAAGAACGCCCACACTGCTGAACCATTTAACGAATCTCACTAACGGAAGACTTGCAGTTGGTGCCGTCAACCATGTGTACGTGGTTAATAGTGACTTAACTGTGCTGCAGAATGTGTCAACTGGACCTGTATTGGACAGCAAAGGTTGTCAACATAAAAGCTGTGAGAAGGGAAATATGACGGATAACTATAATAAGATATTAGCAGTGCACAACGATATACTCATTACTTGCGGGAATGTACGACAGGGGACTTGTGAGATCCGCCTCCTGCGAAATATAAGCAACTTCACTGCTGATCGACGTCTTGAGACAATGGTGGCCGCCAACACACCGGAAGCAACAACAGTTGGTCTTGTCATTCCTGGCAAGGAAGCAATTTGTGTCGGGGTAACCTACACTGACGGATACAGTAGGAGCGTGGCAACAGTGCCTGTAATTTCAACAAGAGCTCTTCCGGGTTTGTTACAACAGTCATCCAAGTTAAAAATAGCAAAAAGTTATGACTTGTTCTATAAATATGGCTTTCACATGGACAACTACACATACTTCCTTTTTAGCACACCTTTACAAAACAGATATATATCGAAAATTGCACGTATATGTGACAATGATGTCACGTACTACTCGTACATCGAAATACCCATGGATTGCAAGCACGGGGACATCAACTACGACGCTGTTCAGAGCGGAACAATAACTAAGCTTGGAAACGATCTCGCCTCGGCCGGGGGAGTCAGCACTGAAGAGAAAGTTCTCGCGGCTGTGTTTTATAGAACTAGCGGTAGTCAACAGTCAGCAATATGTGTGTTTAGATTTTCAGATATTACTGACAAGATTAACGAGAATGGAAATGCATGCTTCCAACAAGGAAGATTTACCAATGCCAAGAATTATCTTCAAGGCAACAGAATGTGCCAGGTTTGTACATGTATATTCTTAAAAGGTGCATTTTATTCCACTTTTTCATCTTTGCCACTCCAAAATGTTTTCGCGCCAGACACTGAGAGAGTTTTTGCAATGGCCATGTACATGTCAATTTCAGGAATGTAAAGGCCAGCAATGTCTTTGAATTGTAATAAGCATTACAAAAAGATGTTTTCGCCCGCAAACGCTATGTACCATAAACAAGTAGGTCTCTTAAAGTCCTGGTCTCATACGTTGTTACATGGTTAGAGGATGTTATAAAGATCCAAGAAGTACCCCATAACTAATACACGATCCGTACTCGAAAAAAAAGTTTAATTAAGTGAACGCGCCACTCACGATTCGCACCCGAAGAACCACCGCCATTTTGAACTTGCCGCGAACCCGGAAGTACAATTCATTCAGGAACCCAGGCTAAGAAAACGTCGTCAGTGTGAGTGCCTGTTACCAGCCTGCAAAAGGGATAAATAATGGAAAGGGCGCCTTAATTTTAATAAAATCAAAATACGGAAATTTTATCGAATTTTCCTAAGAAATGTGGCGAATAAATTTTGACAGAAATTATTTTGCCGGCCTCAGGACCGCAGCCTATTGGACCCGGTGCGGATCGAGACAAAACCCAAGCGAACGGTAAAGGCATGCCGTTGCAAGCTGTTTTGTCGAAGTAAAATGTTCAAATCATAAATGCCGTATATATTCAAAGGTAGTTTCAGATCTTGCATAAAATTACGGGCTGGTTAATCCTATGTCACACTGACGCGGCAGCCCTTAGCTAACCTCAGTGCCAGCTACCAGTATAAAGACTACGGTCAAAATACAGCTAGCTTGTTAGTACAACTGTAGGCCCATACAGCTTTAGGCCAAGGCTACCCTTAGACCCACCTGGTCGCTGGCCACAGCGCTTGCTCAAACGAGGTTTATTTAGAACTTTGGTACTTCTGGCGAACTGTGCAAAGTTGTTGGCTTTCGACTGAGATTTTCCCTGACTTTGTATGAGCGCAGCAAGCTTAAAAAATGGGGGGCTGGAATTTTTGGGAATGTCTATCTTTTACTATAAGATTCACTGGGTATGTTCCGAGTTATGAATTGCAGACGCTAAATTTTGGTACTTTCTGTCTTCTAGTGGAATATATCGTCTCGTTTTCAACTTTTTTCGGAGTTCGTGCTTCTCTGACTGAGGCACACCTTTTTCCATTTCTCCAAATAGGGGCTGGTTCGAGCACATACGTATGAGAAGTCCAATATATATATTATCATTTTTTATTCATGAAGCCAAATGATTCAACCTTTTAACATAATAAGTAACTTAAAATGCACGATACTTTACAACCATTAGCATTACAAACACTATTCAACACCAAAAGTTTCCACGAGATGAAAGTGGACATACATGTAACTATTACCATGGTGACAGAATAGTGTTTCCTTACACCAGAATTTGACAAGCATGATTAAAAAATATGAAGTTGCAAGAAATGAGAATTGGAGGCTTGAAGCTTCACAATACAACGTAGCTTATTTCTCAAATTAAGAATATTCATATTGTTGACTTGATAACCTGAATTAAGAAGCAAAAAGTTACAAAACATGACTTGAAAGCAAGTGAGACTTAAAATTTAGAAAAAATATGAATCATTTTGTGACACCTAATCAAGCCTTGAACAGCAGTTGATAGTCAAACAAAAAAACATTTCAAAATTATTTCAACTATTTCTTAGATTAGTGTAAGATCACCTGAATGGGAAATTCACAGTAAAATAATTCGAATTATCTGATATTTTCGCACAAAGAACATGAAAATTGAATAAAGTTCCTTTTTGTAGCAACGTTTGTCAAAATGTGTCAACGTTCAATCTTCACAAATTACAAAGTAACAGGCTGAACATGCCTTCCAGTTCAGCAAAGTCGCCATGTTGTCGGTGCCGCCAGAAATGAGACGGGAATTGTGAGCACATTTATCACTTAATGAGTAACAACTGCGAGGCTGAAATTAGGTGAACACCGTTGAATCGTGCAGAATCGTAAGTAATGATATGCCTCACTAAATTTCACCGTAAATTGTTGGCGAAAGCAATTTACACAAAATTTTTAACTCTCAAGCAAAGTGATCCAAAATTCGCCACAAAAATTGCCATAACTTAACAGTGCTTGCCCCGATTTTGATACTTTTTTGATTTTTACTGAGTAGGATGCACTACCTTTCTGATGATAGCAAAGCACTTTTTCAAAACGAGAAAAAATTAAAAACGGAAAAAATTGGTACGACTCATATTGGTTCCTAGGTTCGACCGCCCTACGGCCCCTACGTAAGGAACTAAACACCAACGCTATTTTAACATACTAAGTACGCGTAACATTCCAACAAAATTCAACGACCACTAACTACAATCTATAAATACGCTACACACCCAATCGAATCACGGAATATTACTAATAAAACAAAATAATGAGGACTGTTTGAGCAAGCCATAGCACATTCAGTTACAAGGAAAAAATGGCGGCGTTCAGGACAAGTTCCTGAACTGATGAGCCGGAAATGTGTGTACGGAAATAACCGATGACAGCCGTAATTATACTCTCACAGAGAAGGGACAAATACTGTTAAAAATCGCTTTTGGCAAGAAATGCGAAAAGAATATAAAGAAAGGGTGTCGAAAATAAGATTTTATTTAGTAAGTATTTTCGGATACTGGAACCACATGGGCAGTTTGAGAGCAGGACTTTATTATCAAATCAGGAGTTTAATCGTGGTGGTGCAGTGGTATCCGCTAGGTGGTGAGTTCGAGTCTGTGGTGCTTGCAGTTTTTCCTGTTTGGCACTTTCTTTGTGTTTTTTGCCTTTTTTCTTGGACAGTACTTCGGAAATCAAAGAAAATGCTTGATTTTTAGAGGAAAAATCAAGAAAAATGTCGTGGGCGGGAGGGGGGTTTGCACTCGACCTCCCCCCATTCGGTGCTATGCGCATCTACAATCGAGGTTGGAGTACATGTTTACAGACAAAATGTTGCCCCCCCCTTGTGATATCCTAGATCCGCCACTGCAATAGTCGGCTTCACTTATGGCGATGCAAATTGTTGGAGAGCAGTGATACGTAGTAAAATCTAGCAATTTCGTAAAATGTAACAACAGTTACAATTTACGTCATTGTTACAATCATTCTTGCTAGGCCTCTCCTAGGCAACAGGTTGTTAGATTTTATGTTATTGCTACAATTTTCGTTGAATGCACATGCGAGAATTGTGCCGTTGATACATTTTACGAATGCGACGTCATACTTTATGAGTCTGCTTGGTATTTGTCACGAATGAAATTGGTTTACACATACTTAAGGTTATCTCCAACCTTATTCACAAAAATTAGTCATTTTTACAATATTTCACTTGTGTCTAGCAAAATACCTTATCTTTATTCTCGAGGAACTTCAAATACAAAATATATACCGCGTAGCGAGAAAAAAAGATTGAACAGAACCACCTTGGAACTGCAAAACCGCGTGGATATTTGTTTACTACTTATCCAAGGTCAAAGGGTAAAGGTCTTTCAATTAAATCGAATCTCCCGCCAGGTACACAACAGCTTCGCATACCCTCAGTCCTTTCATTCACAAAGTCGCCATAACACTGAGCCAACGAGGTGTACTTATGATAGAATGGTGCCCGTGAAAACTACGACAAAACGTAGTTTTGATCCTAAGGGAGTTAGCATGGGCGGCGCAGCACTGAAAAAAGTGGTGGGCTAAAGCCCCCTTAGCATCCATGTGATGCACCGCTTATGGACCATGTGCGGCGTGGCACTGAAAAAAGTGGAGGGGTTATAACCCCCTTCCCCCAGCCCCTATGGTGCGCCGCCCATAGTTAGTTGTGCGTCTGTATGCATACGACCGTTGGCGTTGAAAACGAATGCTACGCGTCGCCTCAGGCCTCTGTTGTCATGAACACAGAAACTTGTGAAAAGAGATAAATCCTCAAACTAATTCCTTAATTCAATTAATAAGTTGAAATTTCGATGTTTCGATCTCATGCTAACGACATACTTTAATCACCGATTTGATTTTTGCAATCTATTTCTTACTTGGTTTCGTATCAGCCTCGACCCAGCACGTGCCGTGCACGGTCTATGAACTGTGACCTACTTAGAAAGTCGGGCGTATAAACAACAGTAAAAGTTCAATGGCTGGGAACAATACGTCTATTTGAGGTTTTAATGATAAATAAGTTAGTTACGCACTGCAAAATCAGTTGACATTGCGAGTGAACGATGAAATAGCTAACATAGTTAAGGACTGTAAAGGTTAAGTTTTCACCGAATAATTAATCAAGATTTTGAGATTTTCACTTGTCCCAGCTTAAAGTCATATGATCCGTTTGTAGACGTTTTAAAAACATCGTGAATCTGCATAAAAACCATTGAAACATACTCTCTGACACTTACTTAGAAGTTTTCTTAAGTATGGGGTCGATCTGCTGCCTGTGCATATTTTTTCTTTTATTTTTTATTTTATTAAAATCTGCGTGATCAAAACAAACGAATGTTGCCCATAATGCTGTGCGGTTTGACCTTTCGGCAACTCGAGACAAATAGTCAGCTGCTTCTGGTATTGCTTCGAAGAAGAGAAGTTCGCCTTAACCAGGTAATTTATTCGTTTCTTGAACATTTGGATGACGATATTGCTCCCTGTATGAGCTGAACAGTCTAACTATTACTCTTAGAATTAGATGAAACCATTACCTGTGGGAAAATTACGTACTGAATTCGATAGTAATCGTTGTGATCGAGTCGAGTCTGCAGTGGTACCCTAACCAGCCAGCTAGCGGTATCAAAATACAGCTAGGTACCACTGTGTGTTTTTCTTCAATAGAGCCCGAAATTCACACAGCCAGGGTAGTATATTTAGTATACAGGTTTGTACCAAGGCTAGCCCTAGCCCTAGACCTATCAATGCTGTGACTGAAAAAGAGTGTAATGTTATTGTGGTTGGATAGACCCTGTTTGTCACTCGATGGTCGTGAGTTGAATTTCTACCTGCTGGCAGTTTTCAGACTTTGGACTTGAATTGCAAAACTATTCGTGGTTTTTCATTGCCATAAGAAAATCATCGTCTATCACCAGGGACTCTATACTCTACTTGTATATTACACCTGTATACTAGCAGGGGCACATTGGAGGATTTAAGGGGGGGGGCAAGAGGGCCATGGCCCCCTTAAAATTCTCCCAGATACCATTTGGCAGTTCGGGGTGCAAATTGCTGATTAGCACATGCCCCTTGAACAAACCCTGTTTACCGTTCATGTTTTTTTAGTAATAAGATTCACAAACCCAAAAATTGGACACCCCGCACTCCTACATCAGGCTGGGCTTGCGCATGTCGCAAAATTCTGGTTATTCCTGTGCCCTGGCCCCCCTAACTCAAAATACTGGATTCGCCCCTGGGGCATATCCAGGATTTTGAGTTTGGGGAACAGGGCAGAGTGTTGGCCAGGATTTAGTTCACCAAACATTTGCACCCCCTAACTGCCAAATGGGAACTGTGAGAATTTTAGGGAGGCCATAGCCACCACTGACTAGTCAGCTAGCTACTCCACTTGAACACAACCCACTGGATCAGCGATGAATCCTCGGATTGAATGCAAGCAAACTTGGGAAGTGCCCGTAGGCTGAAGCTTGTTGCGAGAATAGTGAGATCATACAAAACCATGGTTGTGAATGGGATGCAAAAATTTGATGCCTGTTATTCAGTGAAGAAATCTGGTTCTCAAATTGCAGAACACTGGGAGTGGTCACATCATTACAGAACATTATACTATGTATGGGACCTCCTCAAAGGCAAAAGGGTATAAGCCAAAGGCAGATCAGTAGTAGCATTAATAAAGGTAGAACAGGTTACATCTTGTATTATCAGTGGTACATGTATGGTCTCGATTGGGTAAATAAAGAGCTAGGGACAGGGGAAGGTTAACGACAGTGCTCACTTTTAATTAATATACTCTTTCTTGGACTTTGAGTGTGCAACTAGGCCCTTGCAGACTCACTTTATCAAGAACACAATCCATCAGTTTACATGGCAGAGGGCCTAAAGGGTGCTTCGAAAATCATCTATCCTCCTTGAATGTCAGCTGTTACAGACTTCTAGCATCGGTATTGGCAAGTTAACACAGGAAATCAACTTAATTAGTCTGGAAACAGGTAGAACACTGAAGTTTCAATTTCAGGTACACTCATACTTTTGCGAAAATGTGTATCCTATGGAATGTATTGATCAATGTTATCTATATACTGCTCAGGTTGACATTTTATGTGATTACCATGTTTTTAAAGGTTCACCGTAATGTGCATCATCAGTTCACCAACAATAACAATACTCAAGCAACAGAGACAACATGATTGGAGTACTGAGCCATGTGCAGAGGAATAGGCTTAGGTGGCAATTGATGTTCGGTCTCTTCACATGCAGGTATGCTTGGAACTCCCGTTTCTTAACNGAAAAATACGGGCGGTGGGTATGAAATAAAAGTGCCTTCCCCCCCTCCCATACAGATTTTGCTGGAACAGCCCTGAACCTGTCGAGTGCCATAAGACCATGTAATAATATTTTCCGTATTCACCTCCCGCACTACTTCAACAGTGACCTCTGATATGGAAAGTTCAAAAGCTAGGTCAATGTCGACTCGGCGTCGTAAGCCGGTTCGATCATCAAACTTTCCAAATATACTTTAAAGTAATACAGTTGCAGTAGTATAAATAACACTCGACATGCAATCAGACCCTAAACGTAACATCTGGTACAATACTGTTAATTATATGACACTTCTGTCTCAGTTTTCATTTGCTAAATATTATATCGTCTGCAACTCAGGCATCGATTCCTCAGTTATAAAAACTCCTAGTTTAAGACAATGCATCTGTACAGGCATAGCAACTTGCATCCACTGCATTACTTCCGATACAGATGCATCAGCCTAACAACTGCAAATACAGAAATAAACATAAAAAACAAATTGCAAAGTGGTTAACACAAAATTCAAAACGGTATAAAATGCATTATGTATCATGTAAATTCCAATTGAAAACATTGAACTTACTGCTTTATCCGGATACATCTCCACTAACTTGTGAGCAAGGTAAAACAATTCTGAAACAAATTCAGCAGAGTAAAGCCAAATCATGACCAGCAGACCGACTGGCAGAAAATGTTGGTGACAATGAGAACGTCTTTCAGCATAGTAATAGACACATACAATGATAGCTAGGTCAAGATCGAATTTCCAACTTCATATGGAAAGAATTTAAGTTTGCAACAGTGATTACAGCTTCAGAACAAATTATTGAACATAATTTTTCCAAGAGCGTAATAATGTAACGCTACAAACTGTGACTTGCC
>NMRA01001493.1:0-17192 GCA_002633005.1 Phoronis australis
CTTCTGTGAAATATTTATTTGTAGAGCTGTGACCCTGAAATTCCCAATACAACTTAAAATATTTATTATTCTTGTTTTATTTGTCCCCAATAAAGTGAATTTCATGAAAAATGCCCTCGAAATGTCAAAATCTTACCATAAATGCTTAAAGGCGAAGGCAAGCTTTTTCATGTCATGATTAGCAAAAATAACGTTATTTGATTATCCCAGACATATTTTTCTTTTAATTACAGCTGTGCGTAATTTAATTATTCGTCCTCTACTTCGGAAGTTACGTTTTGGGGGGCAAGAATTTCGCGCCAGTTTCTTTTCATATAGTCTGACTGTGATTGCTGTCGAGTCAGTCATTGTTCTACCTCGGTTGTGATAAGTGCGGTCGTCGTTTGTTTTTGTTTACGAGTCAGTCAACAGCCACACTGTTGCTGCGGACCGGGATGTACAACAGAGGTAGAACAATGACTGACTGTAGTCATTATCCTCCAGAGCCTGTAATCAGCCCTGCTGAGATGTTGAGTAGTGGGGATTGAACACAGGCCTTGTTCGACACCCAGTGAAGAGAACAGTTCGTCGTTCAATGAATACATCGATGAGCCAAACTTTGATAAGTTTGTTGTGGAATTGGAGTTATTTAGAAGGTGCCAGGTGTGTGGCGAAGGAGTCATACGGCGGGATTTAAGCAGTTAGTGTGTTCAGGTCACTGTACAGTGGAGTGTATCGCGGGACACTCGGGCAAGTGGGGCAGTTGTTCCTCTGTCCGTGAGACGATATTGATTACATCCCGGTAAGCAACATTGTGACTGACTCGTAAACAAAAGCAAACGACTACCGAACTTATCACCACCGAGATGGAACAATGACTGCAAAAGACGTCAGTTCCGGAGTAGAGGATGAGTAATTGTTTCAATTACAAAAAGCTGTAATCAACTTAAAGATTTCTCTGGGATAATCAACGAACCTTATTTTGCTAAAATGACATGAAAAAGGTTGTATTCACCTTTAATGCAGGTAGATTTCTAAAAGTGACCTTATATCGCGAAATTTTGTTCAACCACGAGGGTTGGCCCTCAAACAGCAAAGTCCACACACACGTGACGATTAAGGGGGCGAATTTGGTGACAACAATGGGGACTGAGTGAACAAAACTATTTATTATTTTCTAACCACCCCCCCCCCCAAAGTTGTTCACCTTCCTGCTTGTCTCGCTTATGGTCAGTCATATGGACACACATTTATAGGTCTACGTACAAAGTGTTTTACTCTCAACTAAATAAACTAACATTTTGCTGAGGCAAGATATTTTTTCTCAGAGGTTTTGGGAAACAACATTGAATTTCAAGCGCAGCTTCCCGTTTTCTTCGCAAACTTATATCATACTTCTCTGAAAATAAAAAGTATATATATATATATATATATATACATCAAAGTTCGATAGCACAACTTTCAACTTTCGTTATACAACAATACACGCAACTGCCGTCTATGCAGCCCCAAATGTTTTTGGAAACGAATAACAGCAATTACAAATAACGTAACAAAAATTATAGTTCACCTTGTTAAAGGAAAACCATTTGAACACTACTGGTCTGTGGCAAACAAAAGCTTAAATCATTATCATTGCAGCCAAAAATGTGGCAGCTAAGAAACCTGACAGGTGAGCGCGCCTTTCTAGATATCCAGATATTCTCTCTTTTACATATACTTACAGGATGCACTTATCACGGCTGACCATAACTACATGTACACCTGTAGATCTATAGACAAACACAAGCTAAAAATCTTTCCTTTTAAATTTTTGGAAGTACCAAGCACGAGAACCGTCGCTGGTCACAAGTATTTTGTGTCTTGAAAAACGTATGTGCTCACATAAGTCAACTGACCTCTTCTCCTTCAGATCGTCTTCTTCAAGAGGACTGACCAGTGAATCCACGTCGGCCTTTGCACTCCGAACATTTTTCCCAGGAGGGACCGTAAATGGGAGATTACCACCTCCCTGAACAGTATAAGCGTCGACACTACAGTGAAAACAAAATGCTTCAATGACAAAATTGCACTCCATCCATTAATTACAAACCACGCTACAGCTCTAACCCAGTCCTGGTAATAATTATTTTCAGTACCCTCGTCACAAATTTCACTTTCCAACGGCCGCTACAACTTTGTGCCTCCCTCTCATAACTTGAATTAACCAAACGGAGGGGAGTTTACAATATCATAGGCTCTACGGCAGAGCGGTGTAGTATGAGAGGTGCCAAGATTTAATTCGTCCGAAGAAAGTGGATGCTACTCCTCCCCCTTGCGACTTCCTAGAGTAGATGCCCATCCGCCCTGCTGGACTACAAATCCGAGAGTATAAGGATGTTTACGCCAGAACGCCACCAAAATATAGAAAACCGTATGTTTAGACTTTAGTGGCTGTATAAACATTTATCATCATTCGCAACCAGTCAGGTATTTCATCATGAAATTCTCAGCGTTTTAAATGACTGTCCAGCAGTACGAAAGAAAATATTAGGGCAATCAAAAGCCGCTCAACGTCATGCTGGCATTGGGATTCTTGGTGTCGTAAGCAAGTTTGACAATTCAAGAACTGCAATTGCAAAAACACAAACCACAATCAGTAGACGTACACTTCAGCAGTAAAACGGACCAACTCGGCAGTGTCACAGAGATATGTTCATTAACTCTAGTGTCTCACTGGAGGAACAAGACCTTGCCACGTGATCTTGGCAAGGATTTTCTCGCCGCGAGACAATTATTGGACACTAACCAGGGCTCACCCTGGCGTCACTGATATCGTAAGGGCCTGTGAAGGAAGTTCGGCAAGAGTCCCTATTCAGTCAATCAATCAATCAGGCAATCAACCAATCAATTATCTTAATATACATACACATATACAAGCTTAGATTTTTTTCTAAAATGCGCAGGAGAGGCGTTTTAAAGCGTTATGACTTCGGATTAAAAGATGTACATGTGCATTTTCGTCGGCTATGAGACAGGCACTACCACCGATAGGTAAATTAACATATTTCTCGTTCGACATTTGTATACTATTGCAATGGTACAGCGCTATCATCTATTTACCATGCTGCTCGATCAATCTAATCTCATGTTCAATGTACACAGTATACATGTAGAGTTATACAATGATAGATCATTTTTCATAATCTGGGAGCCATGTACAGTACTGCACTGGCATCCTCTGGATGACACAAATGTAAATTTTCCATGCAGGTCATTATTATGGATCCATGCACCAAACACAGGTCAATTAATTGTTTACCAAAGTATTTGAAACACCGTCTTTTAGGGGATGCTAATGTCATCACAAACATATCCACTGTCGCTCTGCCCAAGGATAGGTATACATGTATATCTAATGCTAGCATCAGCAATATAATCTTAACATGAATCTGCCATACAAGTAGGTATTAACCCTAGAATGTTCCCAACCCGTCATTGTTGTGACCTTTTCTGTATATTTAATGACGATTGCGTCAGAGATTCTTCAAAGGGATGACCCCGGTCCACATTTTATTCCCTGCATCCGCTATGCCTTGCATTCAGCCTCTGTTCAAAGTTTACTTCGTCAATGTCGCTATCGTATACATGTACATGTACATGTATGTACATGTTTCCTGAGCACAACAGTTTTAAATTTAAGAGGTCTGAATGGGGCTCTCCAACTTGGTGAAGACTGGCAGGACAGGGTAGCCTGCTAACTACATTTAGTTTCGACCCGGCCATGGGCGTGGTTCCGAAGGGTGATTTTGAGTGGAAGTGGCCCTAAACTAGCTCAGTCACGCTGTGAAATTATGCGACCTTGGCATGGATTTGATGAATGTATCGTGGTTGATAATTCATCAATATTTCTACTTCATAATATTTTAAAGATTTGTAGTCGATTAAAAATTTGCGTACGATTAAAGTAATGAGGTGTAATCGCTTATTTAAGCACTCTCGGTTTGAAAGTTTGGCAGGGGGTAACGCGGGAACATTCTCTTTCTGGACCATATTACATCCGAATTTGGGTTCCGTTCTTTAAGTGAGACACCGTCGGGACATCCTCATTTCTGGTATTACGAATTTCGTCTGATATTGGGAACATAAAGCTGAGAGTCGTCGTTGTGTATAGAAATTTCCCTACCCCTAGTTAAGCTGTTTCAAGGGCCTTACCAAAAACTCTACAGTGTCGACGTTTGCAAAATATCAAAGGTCCACTGTACTAGAAATTCGAACCACTCCCCGTGTAATGCTCACTACGGGCCTGAAGTGGCACTTATCCAACATATTTTCGCAATACAAACGTTATGTCACAGGTCGTACCGCTTTATCCGACTTTGCTTGGAGTAAAGCAAATTATGTTATTTACTCAGGCGCAGTATTTTATGTGTCTAATGCATATATTCTTTTTGCCTATAACTTAGTACTTAGTTAAATGGGATTTCTTTATGGTACTAATAAATAAAAGTTATGCCCAATACCATTTCCTAGTCTCATACTGAAAATCAGAAGAGGAATGTAATGCAACAGAATTATAAAAGTTGCTACAAACCTAATTTCATCAATAATAAACTAATTTTTTGATTTATACTATTTCCGCATCAAACCTCTTTTCAGTAACTTCTTTACACAGTTGAGAATAGGTTTGTTACCTTGGAACGAATTAATCTAGAAAACATGACAAGCTGTTTCAAGCCAACTTGATCAACTGAGGCTTAAGCTACGTGTATAACGCGAACTGTCAGTTCTTTCTATTTACAGGAACCACTTGTACTTTGAGTAAGGAATGGGCCAAAACGATAAATAGTAAAAATCAAGAGCTAGAATATTTGAATGAAAGTAGGTTTATAGCACCTTAACAGCAATGACATAATCACATCAGTGGCGGATCTAGGATATCACAAGGGAGCAACACTTTTTCTTGAAAACAATCGCGCAAAGCACGAGGCGCATGGCCCCGAATAGGGGTGGGGGGGTCGGAAGGGGGCTTCCCCCTCCCGCCCAGGAAAAAAATGGACTTCTGCCTGTAACAACAAGCACTTTCCTTGATTTCTGAAATATTATCAAAGAAAAAAACATTGAGAACGTGCAAAACAGGAAAATTTGTAAGTGCCACGGACTCCAACTCACGATCTCGCTGACAAAATGCGTGTGCTTTACCACTGCGCTACCAGGGCCCGGTCTCCAATCTTCTTACTCGAAATGGAACTCGAAATTAGGTTTGGCATTTTCTACTCTACCTTTGGGCGAACTCAAGATACACGTAAGTGTCTATTATTCTATGCTCGAGTACACAATAACTTACGTAGATAATTTATTGCCCTTAGTTCACAGTTTGTAAGCCCAATATTAAAGCAATAATTTCGAGTTTGAACTCGAAATTTCGAGTTTTTACTCGAGTTTGTAGCACGAATATAAGGGTCTTCAAGGGCAAACTTGAACTAGTAACTCCTATGCATAAACTATAATGTATTCGAGCGCAGTCTGATAACCAATTATCTTAAGTTTGTACAAAAGGAGCAGAGAAATTTCCAAAAATATTTTCGAGTTCGTTTCGAGTACAAAGATTAGAGACCGGGCCCAGGTTTCCAGGTACAGTGTCAAAGTAAGAGACATACTTGTTTATGGTCAACAGCGGTTGCCCGCAAACCTGCTTTTTTCCGTAATGTTTATCACACAGTTTGAGCAACCAGTTTGTAGCAAAAGTTGTCCTCTTGAGAGCGCAAAGGACCAACTCTGTTTTTCGTGTTAGCATTTACCCCGCGATTGCTTTGCAAATCGTCTTAATTTTAATGTTTGACAAATAGAGAATTATGAGTTTCTGAGTGACTCACTAAGCCTTCGATTAAAATTTACATCTTAACTACAGTTTTTGTTTCTTAATCGTCACTCAGCTTCCGTATTCTTTATAAAGGGAATTACTTCATTGCACAGTGGTGTAGGCGACGGAAACGGAAATAATTTACGCCGTTAAAAGTAAAGGTATGCCGCAAATAGTTACTTCACGTCGTAAATATTTGATTTACGCCTTTAAAAGTTAATTTACGCCACTCGTAAGAATTAATATACTCACGTAATTCAAGTGCATAACGTTCATCTAATTGGCCCACGATACGCGACGTCATTCTCAGTCTTTAGTCTGCCCCCTGATGCGGTGCTCACCCTTATATTTAAATAAAGCTTATTGCCAGAAAATGCGACGACACTTTCCATTCTGAATGTCTCATGACTTTATGACATAGCTGTAGTTCGCACATGCGCACATGTGAAATACCTCCAAGGGTTAATTTGAATCGACGAAAACACCCAAAGTATGCTGTATGGTGGGTACAGCCAAAATCACTCACAGAATTAGTTAGCCACGACGATTTGACCCCGAGAAACGTGATTTTAAAAAAATGATTCGTACGGAGTATCGCATCGTAACCGTTAGAATATTAGCGGTGGATGGAAATTGTAACTGGCAACGATATGCCCCCAGACAGTGTCGCCTAGGCGAAGTTTGCTGCTAAAACTTGTAATGTAACATAGATACTTACACTGATATTACCACAGCTGTGATTACCAACAAAGTGAGGAAAAATGCAACGTTCTTCATGGTTACCTAGAAAACAAAATACAATACTAGAAAAGTCTTCATGACCGTATTCTATCAGCACTAAGTACGAAGTACATGTATAAACAACAAAACCTTTGTATGCTCACTTACACTGAGCAGAGATTTCAATGAAGTCAGAAGCTGAGTCGTCAACGTTGGTATTATATACTTTGGCATGCTAGTGGTGGTACACACGTACTCACAATGTCACATTATTTTTTTATGGCAGCGTAGGCTGCGACTAATTTAATTCAAAAATTGAATTAGTCATAGCCGACGCTGCAATCCAACCAGTGATTGACACAGGGCGCATATTTATTGTCTCTTGAGACAGACCGTCGGGTGCCAACCAGGGGCAGATCCAGGATGAGTTAGGGGAGCCATGGCACAGTATTAGCCAGCATTGTGCCCGTCACACATTCGCACCCCCGAACTGTCTAATGGAATCTGGGAGATTTTTAGGGGGAGCCATGGCCCCCTTGGCCCCCCTCTAAATCCACCACTGCCAACCAACCAAATGTTATATAATAGTCAAGCTATAACGTTCACGCTTCAGCAAACTATTAAAGGAGAATGCCACCCGATTTAATTAGTCTTTTTGTCGTCTTAATCGGTCTATATCCACATCGCCTCTCGTACGGTCGACCTTACATTGCCGAGAGGTGTCGCGTTAACCTGTGAGGAAGGTGAGAAACGACGCAGCGAAGTCAATGGTTCATTTGCAGAGTGAATGCCGCTGTGTTGCGGTGCATCGTTCCCGTTTGGCAGAACTATGCAGCTGAGAGGAAAGCTGGTATATCGTTTTTTCGACTTCCTCGAGAGCTCAAAATGCTTAGGAAATGGCTCGCGGTAGTGAAGAATGAAAAGTACGCTTTAAATAGCAAATATGATCTCCGTGTCTGTGGCCTGCAGTCGTCGACAGTGCGTGACGAATGCCAGCTTACCAAATAACTATCCATACGTTCGGTTGTCTGAGCTTGTTCACGGCGCCTCTCTAGTATTTCTTCATCAATGTATTCCGGTTGGAACTGTGAAATTTAACGACCCACCTGCGAAGTCTTCGTCCGGATGAGCTCTCGGGTAAGTCGGGATTGCGAGTTGCCATATTGACGTTGATTACTGAGCGTTCTGTTTCAAAATGAATTATTCTCACCCTAACCAATACTTACATGTATATAAAATTGAAACAAAGTCTGTCTCATTAGATGCAATTTGTAATGCCTTTGGAGTGCTCATAAGTGGAAATGATTTGAGAAGCCAGCAATGAATAAATCACTGCGTTACCGGCTTTATGTGCAATAATGAGATTTATGGCACTCTGACATAAATCCTATTATTTGGGCAAATAATATTATACAGCCCTTCATGCTTCATATCCAACTCCTAGTTAGTTCCTACCAAGTCCGATGGTAGCGCTGTTTGTTCTTTCTCTCCAGCTTCCTGTTGGCCCAGCGTCAAGCAACAGTACATTCACTCGTAAAGTTTCCTAATTAGACAAGACACCATGCTACCGCCGTTGTTCGTTAGACTAAACGGGCTTGGGATGAGCTTCAATGATTATGGAGGCAAATCGGGGAATGGCGTCGGTCCCTTTCTCATTGCTTCCGACTACCTTTTCCCCCAACCCCTGCCACTCCTCTACCAGGGTCACGGCCCCCACGGGTTGTGGCGGTGGACAGAATTGTTCATCCATGAACAACCCTGCCCATGTGGCACATACTGAGCCACAACACCACGTTCCTTACAATATTTTTTTCACTCCGGCTGGTCTGCTCACTCAACTTGTTAGGAACCCTGCTTTGCACTGAGGTTGTTATAGCCCAGTTGGCTGTTTGGTGTACCCACTTGGTACTTTATATGATATTTGCCCATTTGGTACTTGTTATTGAATTTGCCGTTTTGATCGACCCAGTTGGTAGGCAATCGGCCAATACCTATTTGGTATTATGTACCCATTTGATACTATGCTAACCTGTGCTACTTAGCATCAGATACTCAATTACACTTTGGGTATCGGAAATGTGTGTGTTATCTCTTGTTATTAAGGAACCCATCTGGTTCCTTCCGTGAAACATTTATTTGTAGAGCCGTGACCCTGAAATTCCCAGTACAACTTAAAGGCGAATGCCACCCGATTTAATTAGTCTTTTTTGCCGTCTTAATCGGTCTATTTCCACATCGCCTCGCATACAGTCGACCTTACCTTGCCAAGAGGTGTCGCGTTAACCTGTGAGGAAGGTGAGAAACGACGCTAGCGTCGTCAGTGGTTCATATGCAGAGTGAATGCCGCTATGTTGCGGTGTATCGTTCCCGCTTGTCCGAACTAAGCAGCCGCGAAGAAAGCGAGTTTATCGTTTTTTTTACTTCCTCGAGAGTCCAAAATGCTTAGGAAGTGGCTCATGGTAGTGAAGTGAAATGTACGCTGTAAATAGCAAGTATGAGGCCGTGAAACATCTCCGTGTCTGTGGCCTGCAGACGACGTCGACAGTGCCTCACGAATGCCGGCTTACCAAATAACTCCATACGCTCCGTTGTCTGAGCTTGTTCACGGCGCCTCTCTAGTATTTCTTCATCACTGTATTCCTGTTCGAATTGATAGCCTGTAAAACTTAAAGATCCGCCTGCGAAGTCGGTATTGATGAGCCGCTCTAGCTCGTCCTAAGTCGGGATTGCGAGTTGCCATGTTGGCGATTATTACTGAGCGTTCTGTTTCAAAATGAATTATTCTCACCCTAACCAATACTTGTATAAAACTGAAACAAAGTCTGTCACATTAGATGCAATTTGTAATGCCTTTGGAGTGTTCGTGAGTGCACGAAATGATTAGAGAAGCCAGCTGCAATGAATAAATCACTGCGTTACCGGCTTTAGGTGCAATAAAACTCAATTGACAGGACACCGCGAGGCCGTGTGAGCTCATGCTAATTTAGTGTTTGCTGGCAGAAACTGTTGTGAAACAACTCGATTTCCACTCCACGACCAGGTGTTAGGGGAATCTTTATTTACATTCACATTACTCAAATAATGATTGTCAAGGTACAACTTCTGCCCTGACGGTGCTGTGGCCAAAGCGGAACTGAATTCGCGGTCCCCGACGAGTAAGTAGATTTGCAGTTTCGTGGCTACTTCACTAACATAATCACGTGCACATTACTTTGGCTCACTAGTATAGTATTTTCTTTGTTGACTGGAAGTTTAGTTTCCACTGAACTTTGGCTCGTTTGTTCGTGATGTCTGATCAGTTTCCGAGCCACTGGCCGGGATAACGAGTCAATCTGGCCGGCCGCGACGGGCCTGATCGGGCTCCGAGCCACTGGCCAGGACAACAAGCGTTTTGTGTTTAGAACTCATAAAATCACATGTCTAAACAACGACAGATCTAGGTTCTCCTGTCTGTATCTCACGGAAAATACTTCGAAATTATCTCCGAACACACCCCAAACTGCTACGGGCCTTATTGGCTTGCCGAACTTTGTGGGCTACGGTGTGTCCAAATATCATTAAATCCGTAAGAGCGAAATATAACAACACGTTTTTGTAAGAACTCGGTGTATTTTTAAGGGTTTTACATCGAAGTTTGATGATTTATTGGTGCTAAACGATGATTCCATGCGATACGCTGACACCAGTAACCCGTGTTGTGAACTGCTGAACAGAATGCGTGTGCCAGTCTATCCCACGGCCAAGTGTTAGGGGAATCTTTATTTACATTTACATTATTCAAATAATTATTGTCAATGTACAACTTCTGCCTTGACGATTCTGCAGCCAAACGGGAACCTAGAGTGAATTCGCGGCCCCCGACGAGTAGTGAAGTAGATTTGCAGTATCGTGGCTTCATCAATATAATCACGTGCACATTACATGTTTGGCTCACTAGTATATTATTCTCTTGACTGGAAGTTTAGTTCCATCTTTGGCTGGTTTATGTTCGTAATGTCTTCAGTCCGACCGCGACGGGCCTGTTTCCGAGCCCCTCAGGGGCCGGGATAACTAGTCTGTCGGGCCGCGACGGGCCTGATCGGGCACCGAGCCTCTGGCCAGGAAAACAAGCGTTTTGTGTGTTTAGAACTTAAAAAAATCACAAGTCTAAACAACACAGATCTAGGTTCTCCTGTCTGTATCTCATGAAAAAATGGTCCGAATTTATCTCCGAACAGACCCCTGGCTCCTGCTAAGGACCTTCGGACCTGCCGAACTTTGTAGGCTACGGTGTATCCATACCAATAATTCCGTAATCAGCGTAATAAAACAACACGTTTTTATAAGAACTCTGTGTATTTTTAAGTGTTTTACTTCGAAGTTTGATGATTTATTGGTGTTATGAATTGCTGAACAGACTGCTCGCGAAGCCAATTACGTCAGTGGATAATTCCAACACCTCCGCCTGCTGTCAGGTGTCAGGTAACTCAACCGTACGTGCCGTTATCGAGTAGAACTACTCGACCCGAAATGATACAAATTAGGTTGTTTTTTGGGTGGCATGCTCCTTTAAATATCTCAGGGGGTTCATTTCTAGCACATTCCCTACGAAAGAGTGTTTTTCCTATTGAATTCCAATGAAAATAGTTCACGTTTGCAGT
Organism: Phoronis australis; assembly: GCA_002633005.1. NCBI lineage: Eukaryota > Metazoa > Phoronida > Phoronidae > Phoronis > Phoronis australis. The sequence continues at coordinate 11,182 of NMRA01001493.1, forward strand.
TAAGGAATTCAATTGATATGCATGTAAAAGAGTCATGTTAGGGGATAAAATTCCGACAAGGTGACTTGTCCACTCTCTTAAAGCCCGTGTTTGGACAAAAATAACGGAGTACCTCTCCGGGTAGAAGCAACTGAATGATCTTCACTCGATCGATTGTGTAAAATTACGATGTGTATTAAATATCTCTAAAACCTTTTTTCCCAACATCAAAGGTATTAAAGTAGGCCCTGTATTTGGCTTTAGTCTCAATACATTCACACCTAGTCCTTGCTTCCACAAAAAGTATACATGTATGTTATGTTTTTTTAGATACCTAAAGTGCTAACCCCGATTGCCAACCAGTATCTGCAGCAATTTGGTAAGGTTCTAAAGTAAACAGACAGGCTTTGGGCGTCGCCATTTGTTCCTACATCAGGGCCCGGTCTCCAATCTCCGTACTCAGACTCGAATCATGCTCAAACTCACACTTCATACCCAACTCGAGTAACAGACTCAGCTTTGGTGTATTCAATGTCATACTCGAAAAATCTGTACTCGAAATTTCGAGCACGTACTCAGTTTTCGAGTGTACTCGAACTGAAGTGTATCTCATCTATATTTTGAGTACTATTTTGAGTAAAAATTCCGAGTCTATGCTCAAATTTCAAGTTTGGTATGGCAGTGTGCTTGAAAACATACTCAAAAATAAATACGATCCAGAGAAAAAAAATATCGAAAGGGAACCAAGAAACACAGAAAATCTAAAAAAATAAGTCCTCTTACCGTATCTCAGCACTTCAATTTCAGTTCAGAGATACTAGTTTTCATCTTAAATCTTCTTATTCTTCACCTTATTAACCCGCCGTATCACTGTATGTTATGGCCGCCATTCTACCTCTACACTTCCTGGCAACAGGCGCATTGTAATCCCTTGTCGGCGAGTCATAACAAGCGTCGAAAGCAGTTGTGGGAAAAGTCGTGTGAGAAGTTTGAGCTGCCCTTATTTCGGTATGTGTGCCTACTTTTTGTAGGGCTTCCAAAAGACGAGGAGGGGAGGGATGTTAAAAAAGTTTGCTTCCCTGTCAGATACATTTCTCATCATAACTTAGTCATCTATAATTCCTCAATCCCAAGTGGAATTCCAGATTTTGTTTGCCGATTTTTAAGTAGACGTCTCGTCCCGTTCACTGCCACTGGTGAACTCTGAATGCCTGCACAAGTACTGTTTTTTTAACTCACGTGCCAAATGTCAACTCACTTGATACATCCCAGCAAAAAATAAAAAATACAGTATCAAAGTTTGACATCAGCGTAGGCCTACAAACAATGGGTAATATGTCAAGACTAAATCAGCAACAGAGATGTGATGTGATAAGCTGTTACAAATTTCTTGAGACATTTTCGGGACTGGGTGAGGAGCTCAAGAAGTAAAGCTTAATAATTGCCAAATGTATCAAAGAAATGACATAAAAATATTTATTGAAACGAAAAAATGAATAACAGTTACAGAACACTAGTTCCTGGGGTGGTCTATTCCAATAGGGAGCGATGAATCAGCGCGTCTTTGCGTGATTTTGCATTTCACATCATAAAGAGTTCCATAGCAACTCGAGTATGAGTGTCACTCAGATTTGAGTACGTTTGGAGTCTACTCGAAATACGACATTAGATACGCTTTTTTGAGTTCGACTCCAGTGAGCACGATTTTGAGTACGAAATTTCGAGTATGAGTATGAGCCTGAGTACAGAGATTGGAGACCGGGCCCAGGTTTGCAAAAGGTGACAATGGCTACTACATCAGCGGAAACTGCCGTTCACATCGACGAACACGGGAACATCTGTAGAGAACACTGTGAGTGTGCGGCCGTAAAAGGACCCTGTGAACACTGCAAGCACATAGCATGTTTGCTGTTTGGCCTTAGCAACTTCAGTGCTACCCAAAATCTCAACACAGAGCTTACGTTTATATATAACCTTCAGGTCTTCCACAAGCCTAAACGGACTGTGATCTCCCATCTTGATGGGAGATCACAGTCCGCAGGTGAAGTCGATACACTTTGATCCTCGCCCCTCCCCTCCCTTAGTACCTTAGTACATGAATATTGCTCGACCCAGTTTTGCAGCTGAATTTAGAGCACATTGCGTAAACTATGCAGCTGGTGCTGGCCTGGCGAAAACCAACGCACCTGTCATGCAAACTTTTTCTCCTGCGAACTCTATAGCCCATCTCGACCATCAGTACAGCTCGACCAGCTATCCCGAGTTCCTCTTGCGTCATCTCAGAGTAACATCGATAACTGAGGAAGAGTGCACTGATATTGATTGTAAGACTAGAGGGCAGGCAAAAAACAAAGCCTGGAAAGTAGAGCGACAGTTCCGGTTAACCGCTTCGATGTTTGGCAGAATTTGTACTGCCACTGAAAGAACTGATCATGCAAAGTTGGCAGCCGAGACCATTGAATCGTCTGATGTACTCACTGCTGCTATTTAGGCCGTGGGCCAAAATTTGTAGGGCTTTTAAAAATGTTTTTGTGAGTACTTTAGGGGGGCAATTTTATTTTGTTGTGTTTAATTTATTTACTAGAGTGTTTTCAAAATCTAAAGAATTCCCACACAGTTGTACAATTTTGAGAAATTTGAGTTTGAAGTTGCATAATAACCACCATAGAGCTTAGAGAACTTATATTTGTAAAAACAACAGTTTTTGCTATCTTTTTGTAAAACAAGTAACATGGTCCCATCGATGTCATTGTACTAAACACGAATACACTCACACTACATGTTTTACTATTGCAAAACTAATAGTAAACAGTGACATTTAAAAAATGTAAAGTGGCAGCGATGCAAACTAAGTCTGAATGTTACTAGGAGGTTATTCTTGCACTGTCTGGCAACAAAACTAACACAAAACACTTGAGACTTGGCAAAATTTGTGCCTCAATGACTGAACCATTGACTAATGGTGTAAAATATAGCTTATTTGAATAATACACCAGAAATACGTTATAGTACAAAAACAATATAGTTGAATGATCTCTGTGAATGTGCACACAGACTGTATGAAACTAATAGATTATTCCGACAGCGTTTAGCAAGCAGTATGAGACAAATACATGACAATGATCAAAGTATGTACTTTCTATGACTTAATCAACAAATAAAATTCATTTTAGTCCAAAAATACGAAAAGCGGGGTCAGAGGTATATTGTATATTTGGGGTTGACTTGTCAAAGAACTATCCAATGTTATGCAGTCAGTGTCGCTGATGTTACTTCAGTTCTCACAACTGCACACTTCTGTACGGTGTGACCCAGCATTGCAGCACAAACTCAGTTTCCCAGTACAAATGTTCTTTTTGCACTTTCAGCGTTCATTGTTCAGTACTGTCAATTTAGCTGCGGGAATTGCACACATTTTAACTGCAAAGCTCCACGTTGATTAGAGAGGGTACAGCACTTTGCACTGGGAATGGCCCGCATGCAATGAAGAGTCAAACACTAAGTCCTTGTTTGGAGGCGGGTAGGTTTTGGGCAAACGTTTGATTCAAAATATGTTATGATGGGCTGTGTTAATTAGACAGCAAGTGAATTATTGAACACTAGCTTCAATTCACTTTCGTATCTCTTAGTTGGGCACTAACTACGATTGCCTGTCCAAATAACTTCATGCACGCCAGCTTTCGAATGAAGAACAGCTTCAAAGTCTTGCTTTAGTTTTGAAAGGAAAATGACATCTCCATGTGTTAGAAGCTTTGATTCAATGGACTCCAAACAAAACTGTAAAAAACATCTCTGAAAACCGTGGATTTGTCACTTTTCACAATCTTTGTCTTTGTGTTTTTATATCACGATGATCTGCGGTACTTGGCTTCTAAGACCCAAGGTCTTTGTCTTTGAATTTCATTTGCATATTCAGGGCTCTGGACTGAGCTGTTGCTTGCGATACAAGCCCAACTGAAAAAAGCCAGAACGTTTAATACTAATTTAACATTTAACTATGAGTGAGTTGGCATGCAAACTTTTCAGACGGACCTATCAGGAACTGATCCACCACCAGCTTAACAAATTTACATGCCGTCTGATCTGTTGCCTAAAAATAAATGTTGATCGTCTAATAATTAGATTAGTTGATGCAACTGGAAACAAATCAGCTGATATACCAGTGCAGTCATTGAAATTATTTTTTTTTAAATCAGATGCTCATACCATAGTCAAGCGATTTACACTTAAGGTAACGTTTGACGAAATGGACAGTGGCTTCCACTGTCCTCAAATTACGACGGGGACGCTGACAACTTAGGCACTTTAATTTAATTACCATTGCAGCTACCTCTAGCCCAGGATTATGGCAGGGGATGACGGCCACTTTGGAAAGTTGATTGCAACCATCAACTACATTTAACCTTCTCAAAAATTTTTGACTTAAAGTTCCTAAAATCCCACCCACAGTATAACGCCATGTGATTATCCCCTGGCGCAAGCAGTGTTGGTGTGGCAACTGAACAAGGGAGTGATCGAAAAACAGGATTGTAGGAGTAGTTGTTTAAACTGGGAACAAATGAAAACATTAACGGCTTTCTCGGAGGCATCTCTCTATGCCGTACTTCTAAACTTATAGAAACCTGACTTATGGTTCAACCAGTGTGATGCATAATTTTCCGAAAAGCACCCGGTATATGGAGTACCTACTGTATGGTATGAACACCGTCTCTACTGAGTCAGCGGTACTGTCTAAGCCCTAGGCAGCCAAGGGACTGAACAAGTTAAAAAACAACTGTTGATAATACTGAAACACACTTGGAAAACACCAAGATATACCTTTCAAAAACACGTACCTGTTTTTCAGAACTATAAAGTTGTTACTTCTTTCTCTTTCTTGAAATGTGGACCATGATATACTTTTCCTGCTGACAAATGATGCACTCTTGTTTCAGAATGTCCCTACCTTATTCAGGTTAATTCGGTGTTTCAGATTTTAGAACTCTAATTTATTTTCTCGGGAAATTTTGGGTAACATCTGTATTACTTTCAATAGCTTCAGCTTTAGTACTACCGCTGGTGTCTTGAAACGTTGCTATGCCTTTCTATGTCCTTTCAGTTTTTGGTTTGACACTTGGTCTTCTACAGCATTATACTGTATAGACTATAGGAGCACGACATGCAGCTGTTTTCTGAACAAACGTTTGTGATACCTCTTCTTCTTTTCGATCTACTGATCTACAGAGTTACACAGTCCATCAGCTTTCGTCCTCCTCAAAGTTTCTTCAGATTCTGGTATCACAATTGTATGCTGTTTGATAAAGAGGCATCACACTCCATGGGAGCTGCCATATTGAAGTAACTAAGCACAACAATACAATCTGGCTCTCTGATTGGTCAATTCAATAGAAAAGCGCCACCAAGTGGCAGGAATGTGCATAATATTTCGTGCAACAAAAACACCTTTTTTAAAAAATGTGCAAGTGTAGACGTGGGAACTTTTTGGAATTTGATTTATAAGTATATTATCTAGCCACATAGAAAAAATAGGTTGCTCCCCAAAGTACTCAACAGGATGAACGCTATGAGATCTGGCCCACCGACTAATTGTACACGGACGAACATATGAATCAGTCGCTGTCCACAAGCACATGTATGCTGCTGAAACTGGGAATTCATGTACGGATTGTGGACTCTTTGTTTGCAAAGACTATCCGTATTTGACTAGTTCCCCTGGCGGTATTGTTGACGGCACTAAGTGTGTAGAAGCAAGGGACAAAGAAATTAGCTAGTTGACTGTTCCATACGTCAACCTTGATGAAGCAGGCAAGTTCCAGTTAAAGACCAGTAACCCGCATTATTACCAGGTCCAAGGGCAGCTGCTTTGTGCATGTAAAAGTGAATGGGATTTTGTTGTTTACACTAAGAAAGACATTGTCATCATTCCGATCACCAGGGATCAGTCTTTCATTGATGTCATAACGCGAAGTTGTCGTGAGGACTCGATTGGGACCTCAGGGGTCTCACGCTCCACCGGCTAATTTGAAAAGGCT
>NMRA01001494.1:0-13049 GCA_002633005.1 Phoronis australis
AAAGGTGGTTATTTAATTAGATTTTATGTTATCCATTTCATGTTAGCTAAATGAAACCTCAAAAACTAAGAAAACGAAAGGTGGGTAATTTGTCTTTTGCGATTTCGATCTCACGTTCACGACGGTGGTTTGAGATAACATTTAAGTTATTTACCATAGCGTTTACCCGTCACTTTTAATGTAGTCTCGGTTGTATAAATTGGGGATGCGCGGTAAGCAGAGCGTAAGCACAAACCAAGTAGAAGTTTGGAAATTTTGGGAAGCAGAGACATTTAGTAAATTTACCACTAAAGCTCATTTTAGCAATGATAAAGACGATCTAACAAACATTCCTGGCTTTACAGACACAGAGACTTTGAATGGTACATTCGTACAAATAAACAAGAGCAATGCAGTGTGACAATCGTCCACCTCGTAAACGGCACAGATATTAGGGTTGTTCATTTTTCCAAATATTTCTAGAGTAGTTGGATCCATGCGAAAATCAAAATCGGTTGTGGACATCAGCTGCGCTTTTCTCAATATGAAAAAACATGCCAAATTTTGTACATGTCCATCCAAGAACTCAGGTATTGAGACATACACAAAGAAAACACAAATTGTCACAAGAGCAGACAGCGCAGTAAAACGACGCTTATTCAGGACACTAAGACATGGTGGAAAGATGGAATTTTATTTTCTCATGTTTTCATCAAAGAAATGTAGCACCAGCTTAACGGTTTACCATGCTCAAATTCTGTACCATAGTCAAAAAGTTCATGAATCACGTTTTGAGATACAGGCAGATACCAGACAGGCAGTGAGGCAGACTGAGATGACAGCAAAATAACCTCACGTGTGCGCATGTGTGCAGGGGAAAAAGGATGAGCTTAGGCTTACTCACCCAAGAGAATGTTCAAATCTGTTGTGTGAAGCACCAGGGTAGACAAAATAAACACCTCCCATCTGGCGAATGTAACGTAATCTTTGGAACTGTGGCGTGTCAATAATCTTCACGCACAATGGGTGCAGCTCAATATGACCGTGAATACTGTCATTGAACACCTGCAAAAAACAATCAAATTCAATTGAAATGAAAACTAAGAAATTCACTCAAACTTCTGATGGCTCATCATTTATGGAAAACTTATGTTTAAAACAAAGTACGAACTTAAAACGCAGGGAAGGGCATAGGGTGGATGAGAGGGAGGAGCAAAGTAAGGGAATAAAGGAGAAGTCATTTATTTGGAACTGTGATACAAATAAGGTACACATTTATAGCATAGACTTCAAAACAGTACGCTCCCGACACAAACATGCGCCATTTGGTCAATTTCTGCTACATCTTTAGGGAAATGGTGACAACTTCACAGAAAAAAATTCTTCAGAAATTCAGTTCACTGGTAATAAAATACTACAAACTTATAAAAAATGAAACCAAGCCCAGTAACTTGTTGTGAACGGTACATAACCTTGAAGAAAAAATGGCTGATTTCAATGAATCGGTGAAAAAGGAAGTTGACTCGGATGCTCAATTCAATGACTATCAAACCTGACTTAAATGATTGCTGCAAAAGTGTAGCAGCAGAGTAACAGAATATCAGCTTCTTTACCACTTATAAATAATCTTCTTAATTCCAACAAGATTGTTGTTTTTAATGACAGATTTTAGTTATCGGTTTTTTATCCATATTGTTCCAAAATCTAATTTGTGTTTATAGATTTTTATATCTAAGCTTAAGCTCTGTGTGCTTTTAAAACAAATGATTGAAATAGTAGTGAACAGTTTATTATTTAAAATGACTTGTTCTTATTAAAATGACATAGGCAAAAATTGAATTTCAGGCCTCAAAAGCGAGGCAACCTATATTAATATAGAGAGCCCCGCTCTCCGGCCGCCTTTCGGCGGGGCCTATATTAATATAGGTGGCCTCGCTTTTGAGGCCTGAAATTCGATTTTTTGCCTATGTCATTTTAATAAGAACAAGTCATTTTAAATAATAAGCTGTTAGAGGTACTTATTTTTATTCTTTTGTGATATAAGTGATAGTGACATGCTCAGTAAGTGTAAATGATGTTTAACAATAGTAACAATAAGTTGTTTCTGTGAATTAGCAGACAGGAAGATTACGCTGCAAATAACACCATAGTTTTCAGGTTTAGATTTCAGTAGGAACACTGTAGAAGCAGAGAAGTTTACTAAAACACTAGAAATTAATCTCTTAATTTACACACTACAACTTGCATAATTTCTTATAAGTTTTTGTTACTTTTATCGTGTTTACAGTGTGAATGAGTCTAGCAATGTGTATAACCATTGCATAGCTCATGCCTGTGTAAAAATCAATTTGTAAATTTATGCACGTGTTATAACAAGAATTATTTACCATTGCAGTGCCTAGTGGCCTAATGCGACATCACTTCCATGGTAGATAAGCTGTTCCTAACAAACGTTGGGAAATGTCACCAATTTATTACAAAATTTGGCAGACAAATGAAATTTTGTATTCTCTCTTTTTGTGTGTTTAAGTTTTGTATCATAGCCACCATCTTTAGAAGTCAATATTGTTGGAATTCACATCAACATTAGAATCCCTTAAACAATGATCAGAACATATAAAGTTTGGCAATCATTTTTGCCGAAATAAGTGAAAATTGACCAAAAAGTCCTACCTTAGTCTCCAGTGGATTCTTTAGTGAATTGATAATAACAAGGATTTTCTGTCCTATGCTCCTGGTGCTGAAAAACATTAAGTAGCATACTTACCAGACTACAACAATCACAACATAAAATCTATGCTTACTCATATGCTTTCTGCTACTTTTTTGAAACCTAAATGCCAGTGAACCCAATGCTAAATAATGGAGATTGGACAATTGGCATTATCTCAGGTACTTTGATGCTTCATCGTTTGGTATTGTCTCATCAGTCAGATCTCAATTTTTCAGGGCTGCATAGCACTTGTCAGGATTTCGAATACACAGTGGTACTCTCTGTGCTAACCTGGATTTCCATTCAAAGTCCTGAATTTCAACAGGTTCCAACTATGTACATGTTATGAGGAATCAATGTATTAAAAGCAGACGGAAGCCCTATAGTTACTATGACAAGTGTGTATTGGGTATCCGGATGACAGCACCCTGAAAGTATGTGATTCTACATAATACCTCTATTTTCTTCCTTATTTTTTATTTTGGTGCGTCCCTGCGGATGGGCATGAGCTGTCTTCAACACCTCTTTTGGCGCTTTTTATTGCCCATCTTTCCAGAGCCTATTATTTTATATTTACTTATTATTTTAGACTCATATTTCTGTACCATTATTAGTCATAATAAATGACCTTTATTTCGCGTGTATACGGTCTCCTTTTATCTCCGGAAACGGAGCTTGTGACACACCTATCCATTTAGGGACATATCTTGAACATAAATACCAGTGTTTGAAAGTTTATTAGTTTGTTTACATTTCTTCTCCAAACATCAGCAGAGAATGTTACATTAGCTAGGCAACAGTACAAGGTAACAGCCATGGGTGAGAAAGGTACATATATTTCACCACAAAAACATGTAGACAATCGTACTATCAATGTTTTCAGTGGCACAAAGATCAAGTATTCTCAAATACAATGTCTAAACCTATTCTCATCATATCAGTGTCCCCTGGCAATGGATTGTTAAGTAAATTCATATCAGTACCAACACGCTAGCTCTATGGCCTTGAATATGTGATATGAACAAGCAAATTTAATTTAGACTATCTTCGGGTCAACAAACCTTAGAAACAGCTGATCAGATTCATGAGAAACTTTCAAATACTCTGCTATTTGCACTTTCCAAAAAAAAACGATTTTTTGCATGAGGGACTATAAAAATAAAACTTATGATTTTCGTGAAAAAAAATCAAAAGCTGCATATAAAAATGAGATGGAATATTTAAAAAACTGTAACAGCATTTTTGAGATTTCATCTTTAACATATATATCAAATGAAATTTGGTAATGTTATTTCTCACATGACCTGCAATATGTTCGGACACGACTGGTTGGCAACACCATAGATTATAGACAACAGATTGGCTACTCATTTTCTTACGTTCTATCCTAGAGTGGGTGCCACTCTTCTAAATTATCTATTTCAGTTTCCCGTTAGTGCATTGTGAGAGCAGCCGACATGATTAGCAGACAACGTACTTGCCTGAAGTAAAACTTGCCAATTTGGCCAGGTGTCGCCAGTGAATAATGACAAACCAGGGCTTCCGTAAGGGCATACAATCTTTCACAGTGCTACGAAAGGTAGCACTGTGGAATGATGTTTATGTAACGTGGCTTCACCGACGTCATAATATTCAGTCATTCCTATAGGTTGAAAACTTTTGCACTGTCTCCATCTGCTGTATGATATTTTTGAACTTTTATGGTGTGGCATGCGGGTCTGATGTTATTTTTTTACTGGATGTTGTGTTCCGTGTCGGCATATCGCAGCATAAGTTAGTGAAATTCAGCCAGTTTAGCCCACACGTGCACCAAGTTTATTGCCCCTCTATTATTCCGAATCTATGAGCTATTGTCCAGTTCAGTAGTAGATTTTTTTAATGTTTATTACGAAATCTTTAGAATACAATGAATATACATAACCCAGAAAGAGGCATTAGATCTGGGCTAAAAATACAAAGAAGCCTATATACAAGTATTATACACCAATAAATGAATTAAAAAAAATGATGTTAAGATTACAATGATATATGATAATTCATTTTCATACACAAGTATACAATTCTGTCGACTCACACAAAGAGATTTAATGTTATGAAGAAATTCTGATACTATTTCAAATAAAACCTTATTTTCATTAGGGATGAGTTCTTGACATCCATATAAAAAAAATTAATTTTGTGGTACAATTGCGGACTTTCAGAATATTTTTGTAGACATTGGGGTATTGTTCGAGTGTCTGAAAAAGCTGTACCCTCTGCTCCTTGCATACCTTACAAGCAAAGAAAACATGAGGATATGTCTGGGTGTCTCCACAGGAACACAGAGGCGAAATATTATTAAAATTATGTCTAAAGTTCTCGTTATTTAGGAATGGACCGCACCTTGATCTGTATAGGGTTATTTCATGGTTGCGAGGAAGTTGAAATGATGTCAATAGGACTGGCAAGTCTTGAGAAGTGGTATGCATTTTAAAGTTATTTTTGAGAGTGACGATTGAAGTGCTTTCTTTTATTTTGGGTGATAAGGAATTCCAGTTGTAAATACAAGTTAATACCGTTGATCTCCAGAAGGCTTGGCTGATGGAAGATGGAACAGTGTGCATATTACTTTGTCGCAGTCCTGGTCTCGTGTTTGGTCTTCTGTAGGAGTCTAAGAGAATTGTGTTAGAGTAATTGTTTATGTTGGTTAAGACTTTGAAAGTATACATGGACATGTAGAGTTTAAGACGAGTTGCTAGTTTGCTCCAGTTGAGACTATTTGGAACCTTGGTTGAATTGGACACTTTAAATGCCCCTGATATGGCTAAAGCTGCTTGGTATTGTAGTCTTTCTAATCGAAGAAGTATGCCAGCGTTTGCCGATTGGTAGATTATATCATAGTAATCTAGATGTGGAAGTACAAAAGACTTGAACAGAGTTTCAAGATGCATGGAGTTGAGATGACGAGAGATAATTCTAATTAGATTAATTAATTTTTGTACTTTTTGAACGAGTTCGCAACAATGAGGAGTAAATGTAAGCTTATGATCGAGTAGCAAGCCAAGATGTTTGTGCGTGAACATATTGGGGATAACTTCCCCATTGAGTGATATTTCCAGCGTTGGGTTTGTTTGGAAATGAGTATTATTAGACTTAAAAAATATAAGATCAACACTTTTTTCAGGTTTATTCCATTTGTAAGACCAGTCATAGAGTTTGTTAAGGTCTGTTTGCAATTGTAAGGAGTCCATTACCAGCAATTCGTAAACTAGGTCATCCGCCAGGTTCTCTGCGTATCATCGCTTATGGACCAGTTAGCGCTTCACCCTTCGCGTGTCTACTGGAGACGAAAGACCAGGAAGGTTGTTCTACATTTTGTAGCCCAAAGTTCAAATATATTCCGTTAAAAAGGAAAGACAAAACATATTATTACAGATGTCTGGCCAATATCATGAGTCAACACTCGTAAGCAAATCAAAGCTTGCCTTATCTTGCACTACCTCAATCGACTAGTTTTCAGTTCGCAATGGCAACAATACAATTCTCATAAATTCAACTTGTAATGACCACTTTCAATTTTAAACCATGCCCGAAGTACTCGGAAACAAATTATTGTTAGGTACAACGAGGTTTTTTCCTCTGAAGTGGATCGTAAAAACCTCAGGTGAGTTTTCCGCACATAGCTCAGTACTTTGGTTTAGAGCTGAATTTTAGCTCCCATACCGTTATGGACCGGGCCGGGCCTGTCATGAGCCAATCTTTTTTGTACGCACTACTTAGAATTTTGTTATCAAGCTGTTATATATTGAGAAAGTGTTTATTAGTATACTGGTATGAATATTATGAGTGATTTAATCAAAAACTTCGAATTAACTAGACCCACTAATGGTAGTCTACATGATGATAAACTGATAGGCAAAAGGCCAAAATTGGCAATTTTCGGCCACCCCATGTTAAATACAAAATTTTGTCTAATTTTCTTCAAACTTCTACATTTCAATCTTGATTATACTGACATCTGTTGAGTCTATCGGCAACTAAGCGCACATGAAAGGCTTGGTCGAAAATTATCGTTTTCTCAAATGCACTTTCGGGTTTTTAGCGGCGATTCCACTGATCGAAGCCACAAAGTAAGCCAAAACTTTGGCCATACCATGTTAAACATAATTTTTTTCCAATTTTGCTGAAACTTGGCCACGTTTTTAACAAAATACTTATCTATGTTATGTGCTATCGGCAAATGTGATTGATTCATAAATAAGACCCTCACGCTGTGTTTTCTGCGAATCCTATGAATCCTGAAGGGGGCTTACTGAGTGATTTTCGCGCATGCGCAGTTCACGGTTTCAATATTGCTGGTAATGCATGTGAATGTTCTTTTGAAAATGGGTGGAATATTGCAGTGTCATCAGCATATAAGAATATTATAGAGTTTAAGGTGTCTGGAACATCATTGATGTACAGTAAAAAGAGTAAGGGGCCTAGTACGCTACCCTGTGGTATTCCAGCATGGCGTTGATGAGCGTGATAAGACACCCTCTATTCTGACTTTGTAAGTTCGACATTCCAGATATGATTTTAAAAGTGAGAAGAGAGTTCCGGAAAAACCGTAAGATTGTAATTTATGTAGAAGAAGATCATGGGGAACGACAACAAAAGCTGACGCAATGTCTAAAAATACATATCTCACGTTGTACCCTTGCTCAAACTGGAGGTGGATGTCGTGTACAATTTCTGTAAGTTGCGACACAATGCTGTTACCAGGCACGAATCCAAATTGGCGAAGATATATGAGGTTTTGTGAAGAGAGTTGGTCAAATGATTTTTTCTAAAATTTTGGATAAGGTGTTAAGTAGAGTTATGGGGCGATAGTTGGCAATGTCTGTTTTGGAGTTCTTTTTGTGTATTGGTATCATAACGCCAAGCTTCCAGTTCGAAGGAAATTTTCCAGATTGTAGTATTTTGTCATATAATGTTGTCAGAGGAACTGTAAGCTCTNCAAATTGGCGACGATATATGAGGTTTTGTGAAGAGAGGTGGTCAAACATGTGCTGAGAAATGATTTTTTCTAAAATCTTGGATAAGGTGTTAAGTAGAGTTATGGGGCGATAGTTGGCAATGTCTGTTTTGGAGTTCTTTTGTGTATTGGTATCATAACGCCAAGCTTCCAGTTCAAAGGAAATTTTCCAGATTGTAGTATTTTGTTGTATAATGTTGTCAGAGGAAGTTTAAGCTCTCTTGCTATTATCTTGATCATTTTATTGGTTATGAGATTGGTACCGTCGTTTTTGTTTTCGTCAATGTTTTCTAGTAGTTTTCTGACTTCAGGTGGTTGGGCTTCTATGTAAGAGCGGTGTTCTAATGTTCTGTTTGGGAATTCTGGATAGTTTATTGTTGGTGCAATGTGACTCTTGGCAGTGAAGTAGTCTAGAAATAAGATACTTTTATCGGCTTTGGATGACGCCTGAGAGTTGGATTCTTTTGAGTGGATGGTGGGGTATGATGATTGCTTTATCTGTCCTCGAATTTTGTTTACTATATCCCAATATTCCTTAGAATTTTTGGAGACATTTTTGATATTGGAGATAACTAGATTCTTTTGAGTGGATGGTGGGGTATGATGATTGCTTTACCTTTCCTCGAATTTTGTTTACTATATCCCAATATTTCTTAGAATTTTTGGAGACATTTTTGATATTTGAGATAACTTTCATCTTATAGTCTTGTTTTGTCTTTTTAATTAGTTCTTCCACACTCTTGCACTGTTCTTTGTAGCGCTTGAACGTGCATGGGTTATTTGATCTTCTGAACGATCTCTACAGTTTATTTCTTTTATTTATTTCAGACTTAATGTTATTGTTAAACCACGGTTTGTTCTTGTTTTTTATTGTTTTCATGGTTGATGGGATATTATTAACTAATATGTTGAAGAGTGACTGTGTGAATATTGAGACTGCGTCATTTATGTCACTATGACAGTGGAAAGTGAATAACTCTGCAGTAGGCGTTGCGAGGTGGTACTGTCGTCAGGAATTGTTAAAAAAATATTTTGACAACCTTTCGCCTTCCATGCATCTTTTTAAAATTCGTCATCTTCAGAATGGTTTAAAGAAACGAAATATAATCACGTAAGAATCAGGACCGTCTTAATGATATCACTAGCCCCAGGTCATGAAAGTTCACATACTAGGAACCCTGTTTTACCAACCAAAGTCGGGACACATTGAATTTATCTCTGATTTCCTGAAGATATGCTTTCAGATATTCTAAAATATTGATGACAATGAGAATGTTCACATCATAGACATATTAATACTGTGATGTCTATGGTTCAAAGCCTCTGACTGCGAAACTTTGCTGATGTTCATTCACTCTTCTAACTTTCTACTACACTTCTTTCAAAACATTGAAACCAACTTTAAAAAATGTTAGACTCGTTAACAGACGATAACGACTTTTGGACGGATCAGCCTACCAGTGTGCCCCCTAGTGGCAATTTTTTTTTACGTTTACCTCTGTATCTTCACAAGTCCTTAACGGATTTTCTTGAAATTTGGTATGTAGGCACCTATTAGTGCGATGACGCTATCCTCCCGTTTTCGGATGGATTCGACCTAGTTTGCGACACCCAGTGGCCATTTTTACTGTTTTTGAGTCTGTTTTTTGGCGTTCACCCCTCTATCAACCAAACCGCTCTAAGTATGATTGTGAAAATTGGCATGTATGTTCTTACTATGAAGAGGACGGTAGACGCTGAATTTCCCATGACTTTGATTACTGTGGCACCTCCTAGTGGCAGTTTTTTTGCACCCATGGCTGTATCTCCCAAACCGTTTGCAGGATCTTTACTAAATTTAGCAAGTGTATTTATGTGATGTTGACAACGGACGATGACAACTTTAGGATGATTCTGACTACCGGTATGCCTCTAGTGGCAATTTTAGTATTTTACATTGACCTCTGTATTTTCATAGGTCTTCAGGTGTATACTTTGTGTTACTTCGTGACTATGAAGGAAAAGTTCCAAGTAGAAATTTGTTTCTGGCATTCTAATGCTGTGCTAATCTCGTATGTTGGTAAATTTGTTTTTAATTCTATGTTTCTGTGGTGCTTTAAGCAACTGATGTATAGGATGTGCTTGTATTATGAAGATCACTCACATTTTGCCCCTAGCCTATTGAGGAGACAATGACCATGCCTTTCCATTTTGCAAAGTACAACATACTACATATATGCCCTCTACTGGCCACTTTATGGTACCAATAAACAACCTTAGAAGGACACCGTATACGGTGCAATTGTGGGCGCATTTCAACGCTCTGCGTTGCTCTTGTTAAAAAACGCCGATGTCAAAGAAAATCCATCAAAGTTAAAGCTGCATTTGGGCCTAAATCAATTTTATTTTTTAACGTTAAATGGTGCAAAATGCAACTTACATACTATCGGCTTCATCAGCTGTTGGTTGCTAGGCGCCGAGACGAAAATGGGCGAGGGAAGTGTGTGTAACCCTGATCAAAGCCGACGTGAAAAAAGCAAAGGGTTAATCTCTTGCATGCAAGTGAGATAAACCGAGGGCTGGACTACTGTACGCGAGATGTGTTGAGCTATTTACAGAAATGTCGAGCTTTGGCAGCCAGATTGCCGGGGGTTTTCATTCACCTTCATGCTTTACTTTTGATTGAGTTTGAAGCAAATCTTGAATAACCAGCTGAAATCCCCCGTGGAAAGTACACGTGGTTAGGCTTTTGAATTTCGAAAATCTGACAAGAAATGTGATTTTTATAACTCAACACTATAAAGTAGTGCACACCCAGCATTCTACGTCATTCCAGCACTTGGAAGTTGCGGAAAGCCAAGTATAATGGCACAAGTTTGGAATGAATAAAGTCCAGTTTGGACAATAACTTTTGACACGGTGCAACTGACACTGCGCAAGATGATCGGCACCAAGCGGTCGTTTACACGCATAGAATTCAGAAACGGTGGCAAGGCGGACGTTGTAGGCAGGCTGGTGAAGTGCATGTGCGCAAAGCTGCAAATTGCGGGAGTCAGAGTTCAATATTGTAGTTGCTGTTGTTGTGTACGTTATTGGAGATGAGTTTTGGTGCAGTGACTTTTTTGATCAGCTGATTAGCGCTTTCGTGAGCATTATAGGCTACATAGCCAAGCTTTTGAATTAAAGAGAGTCTTGGTCCTTAACTCAGTGTGTAATTTTCTAAGAATTTCCTGTATCAGCTTAATCGGTAATGAAAGAACTTGTGTACATTTTACAATTGCCGAATACAGAGATTGCGCAAAAATGATGACCCGCTTATGTCCGCTAATGCGCAAGCACAATAGAGATTATGCCTTTAGATCGGCAGCCCAGAGCACTTTGCACAGATGACCGAGGTACCAACATCTGACCATAGCAGCACTTATACTTATTTACAGAAATGGACGTCTGCCGTTGCCTGCACTCTGGGTATGACCCCTGGGGACCTTACAAGGTGGCCAAAATGAGCTAGATTAGATATTCGAGGTACCGGTCAAAATGATTTAAAACGGGCAATAATACCGCAGTGAACACCGAATGAGCCATGACAGACCAATTGCACTCTGATAAGGGTCCAAGAAACCCAAGAAGGACACCCCAAAATGAGTTAGCTCATACATTCCAAGTACCACAAAAAAACAATTCCACGTGATTCAATACATCTCACTGATCACTATAAATGCCCCTTGACAGACAAAATACACTCTGCGGGGTTGTGCCGCAAGAAACCCCCAAAAATGTCAACCAAGTGCCATTGAAAATTTGAGCAAAATTGGGCTAGACATTTGAGGTACCAATTGATTTAAAACGAACAATGGTAGTAATACCGCACTGAACACCGAATGAGCCATGACAGACAAATAGAAATGTGACAAGGGTCCGCCAGAAACCCAAAAAGGACCCCCAAAAATGAGCTAGCTCATACATTCGAGGCACCACAAAAAATTCCATGTGATTCAATACATGTCACTGGTCACCAAATGTCCTATTGCAGACAAAATACATGAAAAAATCTCAACCACGGTATTCCATTGGAAGTTTGAGCTGCATAACATATTCGAGGTACCGGCTAAAACTGACTTAAAACCAACAATCGTGCCGCAATGAACATAGAGTGACCCATGATAGACTAATTGTCCTCTGGAAAGGGGTTCGCCGGAAACTCAAAAACAAAACCCAAAAAGGAGCTAGCTCCTATATTCCACAATAAACAAATCCAAAGTCCATTATTACACACTCGAAAGGTATTTCTTTGCCGTTATCTTGTCATCATTCCCATGACAATTACAATAACAACAGTGTCAGAGGCCCTGATCAATGCATTGCCATTGAGTTGGGTAAGTGCATTAAGGCAAGAAGCGTGTCGGCCTATTCATGGGAACATTGAAGATACAATGGATGGTCAGCCACCATGGAACCAGCGTATACAGTTGCCGCGATGTGATACAACAAGTGTTCTCTCCCCACGAATTGGTCCATACATGTAGGTCTTTCGGCCATTCTTGTAGAAGGAAGGTTGTCAAACTGTCCTTAAATGGCCCATTCTGCATGCTAGGAGTTTTGCAACAAGATATTTTTGGGTGTTAAAGTCATGTTACAGTATTTTACGGAAAGAAGTTACGTCTGGCCTTAAAGTTTAGGCCCTAAAACAGGTGTATTTAAGTAAATGCAACTTTGTTCTTCTGTAGTATTTACGTAAAACTACTGTTATCTTTAGTACTTATCTACACCCGTAAAATAAAATTTTAAAAAGTGGAAAGTTTACCTTGTAAACGAACCTAATCAAGTACTTCGAGTTGCTGACAGCATACAATACATTGTCCCTCTCTTTGCGGACTGTCCCACTTTTTATTTTATTTCGCCTTTCCGTCACACCCGCGTTTTGACGCACGGCAAAATTGACATACTACCGTATACTCTCGTAATTTCCCACGCTACATATTTTCCTGCTCGACTAAAACAAAAATAGTAAAAGGGTTCGACAGGGACTCCCAATACTTTCACTCACAGCACATCATAACTACGTATCAAATTGACGTGATTTCCACTATTTCCTGACGGGTGATTGGAGTCCCTTTTGATTGCATTCGGTTTCGAATGAGCAGCAAACAGGACCGCGCCGCCCGCTACACTTGTTAGGGTAATTTCCTGTTACCCCCCGCCCCCCCGTCACAGCCTGGACATTTACTAACCTGTTTGAATCGTGGAATTGTTTATTGTGGTGCCTCGAGTATATTAGCTAGCTCCTTTTGCGCGCCGTTTTTGAGTTTCTGGAGGGCCCTTTTCAGAGGACAATTTGTCTGTCATGGGTCTTTCCGTGTTCATTGCTGCACGATTGTTAGC
>NMRA01001497.1:0-17037 GCA_002633005.1 Phoronis australis
CCGGTTGAAGGTCACCCGAGGCCTGACTGAGGCTGAAGTTCGTTCGATAGGACATTGGATTCGATCAGCACTGTAGTGACTACGCGTTGCCTAGATAAATACACGAGGTCGTACTCGTTTTGCGTTCCGTCTCGAGGTTCCGGGAACTCGATTGGAGGCAGACACATTGCTTATTTTTAAGTTACGACAGGCGGTTCTCTGTTGTCTAGTATTTAACTCTGGCCCACACATTGCCAGGTAGGTAGAATGTCTTGTTCACTTTTTGTAATACATAACATTTTTCGTACATGTACATGAATTTCAATGCATTGTCAGTACTGGTGGAACTAAATCCCGAAGCGCTACACATTACATAGGGGAGGTGCGACAAACTCGCGACTATCTAGTTAACCGAGATTTGTATAATAATCAAGCTTTTGTTTACTCTTGAATTCGTTTTCAGTTCTACATTTTTAGAAATAATTTTAATCTCGTGTTCTGTCTCTTCAAAAAATTGTACTTCTTCCACCTCATTTAACTTACAAGCAATGGCGAGAGATATTGGTAAGCAAAGCAGTCACAAATGGATTTCCGTGGAAAAAATACCCTGTCCAGATGACCTGAGAGCAGCTTAACAATCATTTACAGATTTCTAATGATGAACGTGCAATGTACCATCGATCATAAAGTTTGCGTATCGTGCAAAGAAATAATCGCCATCGTGCGCAAATTCAACTGCTATACGTGATGTCCACGTCTTTCCTTTAGAGCAGATAGAATGTGAGAGGGACACAGTTTACATTTACATCAAATCAGGCAATGGAATTATATGAATGAGTGGCCAGAAGAACGCAAATCCCTCTAATAGTTGAGCGCCACCAAATACTTTGAAATTAAATAATGTTTAATAAGAGTAAAAATAATTCTATGTAACAGCTGGAAACCACGGAATGACAAACGACTCAAAAGAGTGCAATGGAGTACAAAGACAGTTTATTTCCTGAAAATTAGACTGAACCCTACCAGGAAACAGCTCGGTTAAAATCCCCATTGATTTTCACATAAGATTACCACTGTAAATCACTGTGAACAGGCATAACGATATATATTATTGCATTGCCATTGGTAAGTAAAAGGTATACATGTTTAAATAGAGACACAAATCTCTATAAGCTGAGTTTGTCGATTTTGTCCGTTGCATTAGTTCATGAAATACAGTTGCTAATTAATTGGCATTTTAAAAATACACTTCATTTAAATTAAAATCATCATAAAACGGATTTAACGCAAGTTAATTCATCCATTTGAAACCTAAGCCCAAATAATGTTCTAAAACACAACACCAAATGCTTTCAAACTTATCTGAATTTAATATGAATAGCGCAGTTTAATTTTTATTTCTGATGTTGTATCCAACCCTAAAATTGCAACCATAGTTAGTGGCAGCAGACTCAAGCATTATGGGTACCCACTCAACTGCTTCCATATGTATTTAAGTTTCTGTGTAAGCCCGACCTGATATTTTAATACTTACTATGGAAAATAATATCAAAATAAGACAAACGCGAACAGCGTGAAAGATACGAAATGTCTACAGATTTATGTGACATAATTTGACTGGCGAAGACCATAGTTTGTTAAAAATCCGTAAATATAAATGTTATATTTTCGTACACGTTTGAATTAAAGAACATCAAACAAAGAGATTAGAGGTAAACAATGCAAGGTGTTCTAACTCTTTACACACACATACATGTACGCACACGCACGAACGCACACGCGTCCCTTTAACACACCCACCCACTTTAGGTAGGATGTTGTCAAGAATAAGTTAAGGTTAAGAAGTTTCTCCACGTTGCTGGTATTCATATTAATTGCCATTATTTGATAAAATTCTATTTTGAAGATAAATTTTCTCAAATATCTTTAAAAATGACAGAAACTAGGGATTATTTCTACACTTAGAAGCGTAACTAAAATGTTTCATGTGCAAAGAATCCAATTTAAAACGTTACTTTAATCAACTTGATAATTTTTACCGTCAACAACCTACTGCGTAATTCTTCTATCGATATCTTGATATTGAATTCGAAAAGGGTGCGATCTACTGTTTCACTTTCTGGGTGGCAGGAAGTGCATACAGCAGAGTCGACCAAGTTAGTTTTTAAAAAATAGTTGCTTGCAAGTATTATCTGATATAGCTGAAACTGCAGTGTGCATAAGCTGACATCGAATGTAGTTTTCAGACAATGGATATGGTTTATTCCAGTCACCACTTCCAAGGTTACAACCTTCTTCTTGAAATCATTTTGGGGAATAGGCAAACTTTTGTTCAGGAAAACATTTTTATTTTCGGCGTGCATTTCAGAAAATTACGGATATTAAAAGGTATTATTGGTCCACATATCTTAACTGTATTTGTAATGGTGTTCTCCTCGGAATCGACCTAATAGACTTATTCAGAAAAAATAACCTAAAAATTGGGAAGGTTTATTTGAACTCTTTTAAAATTCAGAAAATGAGTAAAACCTGTTATTTTCATCAAGTAGCTCATTAATGAAAAGAACACCTGCACTAGCATACTTGCCAAGGAAGATAAATTTTCGTTCTATTGGTATCTCATCATTATGCCATATATTTGTTGAGAGTAATTCCTTCGCATCTGTATGGGGCTGTTCACTTATGAAAATGACCAGTTACTGTTCACTTATGAAAATGACCAGTTACTGTTTACTTATGAAAATGACCAGTTACTGTTTACTTATGAAAATGACCAGTTACTGTTTACTTATGAAAATGACCAGTTACTGTTTACTTATGAAAATGACCAGTTACTGTTTACTTATGAAAATGACCAGTTACAGTTTACTTATGAAAATGACCAGTTACTGTTTACTTATGAAAATGACCAGTTACTTAGAACTTGAACAGAGAATTGGCTACTTCAGTATGACTTTATACAACCATTTCCAAATTCTATAATACAAGACTTTGCAATATCTGTTTCAAGTTCAGAAAATTTCACCAATTTTGAATGAGATATGAGTAGTCTTTATATCTATGAAATTCTGATAGCCTTGTTAAAAAGAATTATAATCGTCATTTTCATCCCCGCCCCCTTCCTCATGAGTGTTAACGAATACATCTCTCTTCCACCTTTTAACTTTGTAATTCTAAATAAACTTAAAACTTTTGAGTTCAATTCATTCATAATAATGTGCGATGGAGTAGGCAGGGTTGTTATTACGTGAACAATTTTGGCACCAAAAAGGTCTTTACCAACGTAACTTTCCCGAACAAAGATATTTTTCTTCTAGACAATTTTTTATAAGATAATCGATTTCATCAATCCTCTCAATGTAGTTGATTTCGATCATTTCTTCTAGATTAACACGGAATTTGATACCTAGCATCTTAAATCCCGTTATTCCCCATTCGAACTTCCGTCTTTAACGATGGAACATATCTTTACACATTTTTACTGCTCTTCCGAATAACATTCGTTCTGTAATAATTTAATCTGAAAACAGACATGTCTGCATATTTACTCAAAAGCTCCACTATAGCTTTAAATATACGCTTAGCACCATCCAAGTAAAACGTTGTGCTATCAGCACACTGGGCAAGTATAAATTCATCTTTTCTTATTTGAATGTCTTTAATTTCCCTATCTTGTTTTGCCATCATAGCTAAGTATGGATTATCTTAAAACCTTAATTAGTTTTGACAACTTTTTAAATTATAAGGGGGTATTTTGAAGACGGGTTGTTGACTGCGTATTCAGGAATTATCCATTGGTGATTGATGAAATTCAAAATTTGTGATACTAACATAAAAAGGAGTATCTGGTCATGCTTATATTAAAAACTTTAAACCAAGGTCCAGTAAAAATATCAACATAGAGAGATTTCTAGTTTCCCTACAAAATAGTCCTGTTTGAGGAAAAATGATTACATTAAAATATTTCATCAAATTCATTGCTGTAAAGCATTTAGTGTCTTACAGTTTTTGAACCCCCATAGTGACATGTAAAAATGTAGATGACGAAGTCTAAAACATCACATATGTTCACGTGTGTTTGGGAAAACAGTTTTTCAGTTTGGAAAAACGGTGTCAGTTTTAACAATTTTATTAGAAATTTCGTGAACATGCTTGTGCAAGGCTACAAAAATACCCAAGCATTTGATACTTTCGCTTCTACTTGTACATGTGTCAATAGTTTGTTAATTTTGATTTTCTGAATATCAGTTCCAATGATACTCAGAGCAATTCAAATTAGCATAATTATCTTAATTATGCATGCATCGAGCGATAGTGTATCAATAACTACATTTAAACAACTAAAACGCATTGCATGTTTTGTGCACACTGATGATTTGTTCACTGAGGCTGTGTGCAAAGGAATTAGCAGAGCTGCGTCGTGGGTGTACCTAATGGAAAGTTCCAGGCTGGACAGAGTAATGAACATCAGTTAAAAACAGGGAGGTTCCTGAAAATTGACCTATCGCAAGCTCAGTCCCTATGCGAAAAGTCACGTGATACCCGACAATCGAACGAGATGTCAGAAGCAAATACACTGTCCCTAAACGACGTTCCTGGTGCCTTGGAATTGATGAGTGTTTTTGCACTATTTGAAAACGCTTCGACAGAGACAGGAGGCGATGCTTTTCATCAGAGAATTGTACGTTCACGATATGGGAACTTGTAAAGGTGACGATGAAAAAATAAGTGCTGGAGGAGCCAGCGAAAATCCGAAGAACCCCTCGGCCTCGGGGCCACCTTCACCTGACAAATGACAAGGTCACTGATACGATACGTTCATGTAAAGCTGGGCATGTCCTTAAAGTCGAATTATCTGTACGATTCCATAGATTTCATGATCTTTCGAATAAAATCAGTGAAGATTCACCGATATTTTTATTCTGTCGTCTGCTATTTTTCGCCAAATGAAAAGTAGGTCACAACTGGTGGGACTCCTGAAGTAAAGTAGGTCTTAGATTACAGACAACACATGCACTATAGTCTCTGACTAGGTCGACTCGATAGCACTGTTTAGGCTTTTCTAATCTTTTAACGAAACATTTTGATAAAAAAATTCAGGTTCATAGCTCAAGTACACACTCATCTCGTCCTAGGCAAATAGTTAGCTCCGGTAGGTTTAGGGCTGTGTCTAAGTCAAATTGATGACTGGAATTCAGTGGCGGATCTAGTAGGATACCACAGGGGGGCCCAACATATGTTGCCTCGTGGAATTGGGCAAAGTGCGATTGTATGTGCACAGGCGGCCCGAAAGTTGCAGGGGCAAGGGATGTAGACCTTTGGACCTTCTGTTCAGAAAACCTATCGGTGGACTAAAAAAAACAGGAACACGATTCCGCTGCAATCTGGGGTCTGAGTCCCCCCTCTTCCGCTACCGGTCCTAGGTACTGAACTCAATATTTCCTCATGCTTCCAAGGGGGGGGGGGGNATAAATGAAAAATAAATAAAAATGTCCTTGAAAACAACAATTTCCGGGGACTACCGCTGGAGTGCTGAGATCCAGCAGGTGCCGAGACAAAGGCGGCCAGACGTAGGTAAGTCGGAGTCAAAATCTGAGATAGCCCTGCACCATAGCCACCAAGCTGAAAAGTGCGTATCTTGGAACTAATATATTTGTGTTTATCATAGCCTTCGAGTTATCAAGCAACACCGCTAAGTTCAGCTGCTCGTTTGGCCGTACAATTTGATCCATAGTTTACGCTTTTCACTATCATTTTTCGGCTTAGGACATGCCAAAAATGACGGGATATTATTCTGGAGCAGCATAACGGCTGTCAGTGCTACACACGCCATATCAACACCGTTTCCTCATTCTTAGCAGACAATTTCTTGAGCTATAGACTAAAGTAAGTTTTACTCGAGTATGTGTGGTTTGTCGGGTAAAATGGCGGCTTGGAAAGGCAGACGAAGGTGTGCCAAGAATGCTGCGTTCTGATTGTTCAATTAAGCCGTCTGTCATAATCCTGGCGATAGTAAAAATTAACCTTCTGGTACACCTGTAGAGATATCAACATGGAACGAGGTAACAGTATCATGAGAGACAATACTTATAGAAATTTTTCATTTATTTAAAAATAATAGAATTCCACATCAGAAAACCACTAATCTTGTAAATTTCGTATGTGAATGTCTAAATGTAGATGAGAAAGTATTATTTATGTTCAAGTGTGCTTAGGAAACCAGTTTTTCAGTGAGGAAAAAATGGCGCCAGTTTTTTGAATTTTGTTCGAAATTCCGTGAACATGATAGTGGATGGCTATAAAAATACCCAAGCATTTGATATTTTCACCTCTACATATATCAATAGTTTCATCGCTAATTTTTATTTTCTGAATATCAGTTCGTATGTTTCTCAGTGCAACCCAAATTAACGTAAAATGTGTTTAATGGTACATGAACATGCATTGAGCGATGATTTATTAAACTGCACTTAACCACTTGAAGCGCCTTGCAAGTTTTTATTCACAATGATGATTGTTTCACTGTGGCTGTGAGCAACGGAAATAGCAGAACTCTGTGGTCGGCGGACATAGTGAAGCCTTCCTCGCTGGGCAGAGTAAAGAAAATAAATTAACAACAGGGAGGGACCTAAAACCGTTTACCCTGTGGCACACCTGGAGAGATATCAACATGGAACGAGGTAACAGCATCAAGACAGAAAATGCTTATATATATTTTTGATTTATTTGAAACCAACAAAAATCCTGATGAAGAAAACCATTAATCATGTACAGTTCCTAAGAGAATGTGAACAACGCTGTAGAGAGATCGATAAATATTGAGATGATATTTGGTTCAAGACGTCGTTTCAATGCTTATAGCGACAGATCACAAATTCAGTGGCATCAAGCTCTGTACAATGGTTACTTACATTTTAGCGAACGATAATTTTGGGAAAAATAATTGATAACTCAATAATCATCCATCTTTTCGAAGACTTAAAATTGCAGACACCATATGGTTAGGTATGTGGTGGACAAGTTAAACACTGTCGGCATCATTTTCTTCATAAATAACGATTATCTTTGTAGCTTTATATCACTTGGGAAACGATACTAATGGTTTAGGGAAACTGGATTACATAGAAACTTGGAATATTTTTAGGTAAATAAAAATGTCATGTCATTGCTGTCAAAATGGATTTGATTTAAGACTTTTATTTTGCTTCCGTCATCACAAACGAACTGGAATTTTAAAATAGTCGGTGGAAGCATGAAGTTCATTTTCAAAGTGGGTAGTGCGTGTATTTAAAAATAACCTGCATCGGGACAGGTATTAATGAGGCAGTGTGGAAACTGATCAAGTGCTTTAATATCCCGCCTAACGCCTTTACTAAGACAATAGCTTTTGAGCCTAGTAGTAGTGGCCCTATATCAAATAGGACGACAAATGGCGCGGAAGGCCTTGAAGTTCTTATACCACCGTGAAAGCTTTTAGCGTCATTTTCTTCTTTTCTGATAAACAGCCGCTCTTTTTAAGCTCAAAATCTTGTCTAATTGATAATGGATTTTCTCAAGACATTGAGGTGTTATTTGGAAAGCCCCGTTTTCCCATGAATGTTAAAAATATAGCTGTTAGATTTATCGACTGTTATCATATATTTAGTGACATGTCCAAATACCACGGAGGAAATGCTGTATGGGAGAATAGCAGTGTAGGAGGAATTAGACAATGCAGTTTTTGATGGCAAGCCAAATTTTTCGTGTGTCCTATCTGAAGTTTTTAAACTGTTTTTCATATCTCATTAGTTTGGCTTTAGTGGTACGTATTTAGAATAGCAGTGCAATTTTATAATTTCAGTGGGTAAACGGCTTTTAATTGTCAAATGGCAATATTTATCCCAAGAAATCATCCTTTCTCTTCTCAACATATTATTTAAGTCAATGTATGATCAGCAAAGTTTCTGCAAAATTTTCTAAAAAAACTTGGCATTCCAAGAAATATTCAGAGGTTGTGCTTTTCTGTTGGCACAGGAAACTCAGAAATGGATTTGGTTTTTGCATGCACGGGAGCTTTCTTACCCTGACAAACAACATATCCTAAATTAATCACAGTGCCATGTCCAAATTCAGTCTTGTCAAAATTCACCGTCGAAGTTACTTCCGGAAGTCGTTCAAGCAACAAAATGTTCCGCCCGATTGACGTTCTCAGTCGCCAAGTCATCGATGTAAAAATCAGTATCAGTTAATCCGTGAAAAACTTGGTGGATGATTCTCTGAATCCTAGCTTGGGAATTCTTCATACCAAAATGTAATACATTCTATTCATTCAGTATAAAGAAAATGGCGTTAAAAATAGATATTTCTCTAGCTCCAAACACAAACAACCCTTTAATAAGTCCATTTTTGTTTCTCCAAACTTACCGATACAATCACCCCCCTCCTGAAATGGGATAATCCTCAGTCTTAACCATAGCATTGACCATTCTATAGTCTGACCAGAATCTGATAATAAAGATAACTTTTGGAACAACAACATAAGGTGTACTCCACATTTATTGAGATGGTTGAGTCATGTCATTTTCCAATCATATGATCAATTTCTTTCTGAACTAGCTCATGCCTCAGAGGATTCATTTTATATGGTTGTTGAATATTTGGTTTAGCATCACCAGCATCTGCACCGTGAGACACAGTGGCAATTCTCTTTGAAACACCAGGAAAGAAATCTTTATACTTCAGTATCTTTCATCTGTTGTATCTGATGAGGTTCCAAATAACTCAGGTAATTATAAATCAACAGCTTGTACAATTTCAGAATTCAACAAATTCGATGGTGCGATATCATTACTGAAATTCATTTCTTGAGTTTCACTTTGAAAATCACCACCTTTAACTACAACGTCAGTGGCATCTACTTGTAGTTCACTGCCTTGATGAATTTTCAATACGTCAACATGACAGGGCTGCTTGAATTTTCTCCTATCAGGAGTCTCAACAACATAATTAAGGTCATTGACCTTAGGAACAGTTTCAGAATAACCATGGTTCCCAGCTTGGAAAGGGTTTGCCTGGACAATAAAAGTTATCACATGAACGTTAGCCCCAGGTTAGAATACCGTAGTCCTCGCATTTTGCCATACGAAGTCTTAATTTTCTTGGACTGCAAATTTCACCTTGCTAACTCACAGGCTTTATTCATCCTACCTCTGAAATTCTGAACGTAATCTAATAGATTCAGCTTTAGATGATCGGCAACGCATTTCTAATTTAGCAATTTTAGAGATCCACGGACGCTGTCCCAAAATATCAACTCAAGTGGCTTCACAAAATTAGTTTTGTCTGCCATTTGACATCATTTCTAATTCCTGGCCAGAAAACCTGCTTTGGAATATTGTGAAATGTATTGTTTACACCCAAATGACCGCCTAGGTGTAAACTATGGGCCAGGGAGCGAATTTTATACCTCAACGGTTTCGGTATAACAATTTGATGGATATCTGCCAACTCATCAGTCGCGCGGATACCGAGTGTTCTCCACTTCTTCATAAGCAGGTCATCTTTCACGAAGTACCTATCGGATATTTTGTTTACTTCCTCACGAGACAGAACCTTGGCCTGCAAGTTAAGCAAATCACTATCTGACAACTGACTTTCTCTCAACTAGTCTTTAGAAAAAGACAATTTCTCTGATCGCTAGGAATCATCGAATCGACTACCAAAATCCTCAAAGAACACAGAAATATTCCATACCAATTATCAAGCTGAAGGTTTGCCTTTCTACACATGGGAACCCATGATTTTCTAAAACGTGTAAGGCATCTTCTGTTCTAGTCACTGCGCGTGTTAATGACCACGATGGATAAACACTTACACCGGCACTTCCCTCCTCAGTACAAGGCTGCAAGTCAGTTGCACAGCGGTTATCAGCTATCTACCAACAAGGTCATTTCAGTGACGAACCTTTCACGGCAAACTTGATTTTAGACACCCTGTAATCAATCCGGAAACTATCTCAGATTTTAAATGTACCTTATGTAATAACACAGGTATATTTCCCTATTCATTGCTTGTATGAGGTTTTGCTTCCCCAGTGACAGACACATCATTAAAGTCCAAAAAATACTCAACATAATGGACTGAGATTCACCAAAGTCACATACAATTTTTCATAGACACAAGGTAGGCGTGTTCAGAAAACGACACGACCCTCTCCCCAATGCATGGAAGAAATTCGTCCTAGATAATTTATGCCTTTTTACCAAGTGAGCCTTTTCCCACGTCAGGGATTCCCTTTTATTCTTAACAAAAGCTGCAGACAACGCCTATTTTAAACCACCACATTCAGGTACTGTATGGCTTGTTTTCTTACAGAAGAAACATGTACATGTAGCACTATCACCCTTCTTTTTCAAATGATGACAATCTGCCTTAACGTGACCAAATCGTTAACAATTCTCACACACTGCCTTCTGCGATGACTCGTTCATATTCATATATGGCTCTCAATCGCTACTTAATAAGTACTTCACATTTCTCTAAATCATGTTGAACCAAACTAAATTCACCAGTTAACTTACAGTATCTGCTTCAGGCTGTTACCTAACATTTTTTTCATCGGAATGCGTTTTCAAATCATTACTTATTCCTGATTTTAATTTCCCGACAAAAAACCGTTTAAGCCTATTGTAATATTGAGAGACGCCTATAAAGGAGCACCATCTATCCAAGAAAACTTTTTTCATGAGAAAACTCTGCATAGGTTTGTTTTTCAATTTCCTTATGATGTTTTAACTTTTGTCTATAGGCTTCTGGTTCTGGTCCATGGTCCTTAAGAATAACTTTCTTAAAAATACCATAATCACTCGCTTCATCAACTGAGAGAACAGAAAAGGCTTGTAGGACTCTACCCCTGATAACGCTCTGTAACAATAATCGAGAACCCAACCAGGATGTTACATGTATGCATGTCCATTGCCACTGGTATTTGAACAGTTGCTTCTAAGTTTACATTTCACATGGACGACTGGTTTCTTCCGTACTGGCCCCCATTTGTTATAAAGCAAGGCGACAAAGTGACGTGATGAAGCAAAAGTATTTTTTTCGAAAGGTAGTAAGGCACACTGGAAGAATAAACCTATAAATATACTAATTTAGTCTGGTGGTAATAAACTTTGTATGTAATGCGTAGTAATAATTCAAGAACAAATTGAGCGCCAGATTCCAAACATTGAATTCAACTGTATTTCCATAAGTGTTGGGGTGGTTTGAAATTTTCCTCGTTTAAGCTGTAATTAAAAAGTTCCAAAAGACTTCTGTGTAATAGCATTCATTTTTTTAAATTCGTTTCTTAAACCACCATTGTCTGATGTAATTTCTATTTTGAGTTGCCATTAAATCTTCACGGATCTCGTCCTCATTGCTCTCTTGTTTTAATACTAAAGACTCATCACCTGTCAGTAATTTATCACTAGGCAGAATGAATATATCAATTAAATCTAGATGCAGGACCTCAATAAAGCTCGTTGAGTGTTTTGTATCTCATGTTGTGCCATGGGTCACTCTGACCTTTGACTGAAGTTCTGTTACTTGGAAATGTTTTTCCATGGTAACGTTTCCAAGATTTAGAAGATATTTAAATTTTTTTTCTACTTCTTCCCCTCACTTATCCTTATTTCTACTTGGGTTTCTAAAATTTTCCATAGGTTTAATTTACATTTATTTATATCACACTGCATCAGGTGATTACTTTAGTTTTTCCGAGTTCTGTCTTTAATTCATTATTTTGTCCTGTTGTAAACATTTACTGATGTCTATTTCTAGATATTACATGTTTTGAAATCTGTATTGATTGTTTCTAATATATTTATTGGAATAAAATATTTCGCAGTACAAAAATAATTAAAAAACATACAAGCATACGTCACAAACACACCCGGGATCGGAATAATATCGAAAATTAAACAAATACATGAACCATTTGATACATCTTTCAACAAATAGGTCATATTGACAACTATTATAGAAAATTACTTTTTCAAGCCTGTGATATTTAGAGTGTTCTATTTTGAGTATCTGCAAACATGGAGCATTGGAATTTATTTTCACTTCCTAAATTTGATATTTGACCAAACATATAACCAAATTAAAAACAAGTTCCGCACCATGCCTGCAAAAGAAAACGTCATGTAAGTTCAGTTCGAGGGATTCGCGAGTTTTCGATAGGATGCAGTTGTTTACAACCACCGAAACATTTTGACCCATTGTTCCAAACCAATACAAGTGAACGAGATCTTCAGACTCACTATTACAAAAAGTTAACAATCAGTAAAATAGTTAATCAAACCGAAACAAATACTTGAACTGAGTCGTTTGTCGTCAGAATACCTTTTCAGGCAATATCATCACTTAGTAATAATGTTTAAAACCAAGTTATTTAAGAGATTTTATAAAGGATCTGTAATGAACCATCCAACAACTGCTAAGTGAAAAGTCTTGAATAAAATTCATCCTTTCGATTTTGTCTGGTTAATTTTACCAAATGAAATAATATCTCTAGTAGGTCAATGCGTTCATCCTTCGGTGTCGGGAGAGCATAGCAAAGATGAACCAAATTTGAAATTATCAAGAACTTAAGAAGTACATTAATACGTGTTAGAAGTGTGAAGGAGCTCTTTTACCAAGTTGTTAAAACACTACGAATCTCCACCAATTTTTTGCAACTTAAGTGAATCATATTTCATAAATTGATATGAACTTAATCCCAAGGTTAGTCATTGAATACGTGCACGTGCACCAAAAAGATTTCATACACACATTCTCACACATACAGTCAATTGTCGAGTCTAATGGATCCAACCCAGATGCAATAAATTCTGTGTAGATTCGATTTTAAACCCGAGTATTTTGAAACTGGTCTAAAAGACCGAGAATTTCTCAACGACTCATTGGAACCATCCAGACAAAGAACTGTGTCGTCTGCTTATTCAATAATTTTCAATTCTAGCTGACCAACATTCAACCCTTTCATATTATCATTTTTCGGAATATTATAACCATTACTTCGGCAAAAGAGATAACTAAATACCGAGAAAGAGGGTCTATTTGCCAAACTAGAAATAAATCGAATTGTAACCATGCTTAATAACGCATAATTTAGGTCCATTGTTTAAAGAATGGACCAATTTGATGACGTCTGAACCAAAATTGAAAAATCGTTAAGTTTTATATATAAATTTCCAAAAAAAGAGACGAACACTTTTTCAAAATCGATAGAAACAAGAATATGTTATTTTCCTCAGTAATTTGAATCAAACCAATCCTGCCTTTTTAACTGGATTCTCGCTCTTCTTAGTAAGTTGCTTTGCGATTGGATGAGCAAGACGCCACGGATCAACGAAAATATATGTGGCAGAAATTTGTATTGATTTGTGTCCAATTTTCAATTTCAAAATTATCCCAAGACAAGTTTTTATCCGCTTAGTTCTCGGCCATGTAACGATCAGCAATAAATGGCTTGATGCGATCCATATACTGTTTTTCAAGTCTGATATCCACAAACACGGTCCGTGTGCTTGTCATCAATTGTCTAAGTTTCCACTTTCCATGTCAAACGTTTAATTCGCCTGATGAAGAGAGAAAAGGCGGTCGCCCGGCACGCACTTCCAAAATATTATCCCTTAGAAAAGGATGCTAAATTTGAATTGTATGATACCCTTGTTCTGTAAAAATGAAAAACTTTGTCATTAATTGGAAAAGAGCGACAGTTGATTCCATCACCCTCCTTGCGCCCTGAGTTAATATAAACAATTGTACCATTTCACAAAAACATGAAAAGAAATGCAACAGATTCCGTCATCGTGACCTCATCCGTGTGTAGACGTTAATAAAACGATACAAGAAAAAACAAATTGATACGAGATAAATCAGGAAGAAGATAGCCATTTACGCCCCCCAGCGGGATATCCAAGAGTTGGAATGTCTATCAAACGAAATACCATTTAAGGTGGGATAATATAGCAATTACTCAATTATATCTTGATAGATAGTGATTCCGAGAGAAATAATATGCTTTGCATTCCACAGAAACTGTCACCTGAATCAATTGGCTTACAAAAATGTGCACATTAAAAATTTGTTCGGACTTTTTCGATGTATAAATGCATACGAATACGTTGAGCGCATATGAAACATACCGCAACATTTTTTAAAAAACAGCTGGCCCCTAAAAATGCTGGGACCCTTGAGGGTAAACCCATCAATGTTGATTGAAGAAATGTTCCCAAAAATCGCTATATTTTTAATTTTTAATGTCCGCCAATAGTCTATGCGAATTGTTGCGAAGGTTCCACTCTCACACTTTCAAATTATAGGGAGTCACGTGCCTTGCCGGCCCCACGTTCCCACGTCACTGCTTATAGGTGCGGAACTGCTCTTCAACGACATTAATCCCGCCGGCCCATCCCGGTTCTTATGTCTGTGAGTGCGGATAACTACATGCCGTGTAATGGTTTTGGAAATGACGAGATCTCGAGTTCCGAAGGTTTCACTCGCCTGCAGTACGTGACAAACATAAAGAAGAAAAGTCACGTTATCGTTGAGATAAGTCCCTAAACCTCAATAATTGCACTTTCAGACAGGACGTTACTGGGGAGAGAATGTGTTGCTGGATAATATTCCTTATCTAATACAATGCGAAAATACACAAGCGTGTCTCATAGCTGAGCGTTTTCCTAAGAAATTTGATAAGATTAAGTACACGTCTGGCTCCCACTTTCCCGTTGATAACATCGGTCAACCTTAATATAACAGCAGACCAAGTTTTTAATAGTACCCAATCAATCCAGAAATTATGTACACATCCACACTGAAAAAAATAGCAACGGTTCGTTTCAAAAAGGTATTGCTCGCGGAGTTCTAATCCCTATTTCATTTACATGTTGTGAAGTGTTTGTACCGACAATTACGTGGGTTAAGACTTACAGTATTTTTTAACCGATTTGTTGAAATAACTTCCAGGATCTATCACTACTCAATATTAATATTCTAAATAAGAACTTTTAAAAGAAGGATGAATGACTTCATGTGCACCGATTCGCTCCCTCCCAACAGAACATTGGTGTTATATTCTGCCGAAAACAATGTTAATTTGTCTAGCAATTCAACTGTGTCGTCTGACGGTGAAGGCAAAGTTTTCAGAGTAAATGATTTAATAATACTTATTTTGCCAAAAGGCGTTAGAGACCTTTTGGACCAGTTTGTTAAAATAAACTTGTTTTGTCTTTTTTTTAATGTTTGTTACGAAATCTTCAGAATACAATGAATATACATAACCCAGAAAGCGCCAAGAGGCATTAGATCTGGGTAAAAAATACAAAGAAGTCTATATACAATGATTACATACAAGTACATAAATAAAAACTGATGTTAAGATTACAATGATATATGACAACGAATGAAAATAATTCATTTTCATACAGATGTATAAAATTCTATCCACTCACACAAAGAGATTTAATGTTATAAAGAAATTCTGATACCATTTCAAACAAAACCATATTTTCGTTTGAGTTAAGTTCTTGACATCCATATAGAAAGAAATTAATTTTTTTGTACAATTGCGGAATTTCTGAATATTTTTTATAAACATTGGGGTATTGT
Source organism: Phoronis australis (assembly GCA_002633005.1). Lineage (NCBI taxonomy): Eukaryota > Metazoa > Phoronida > Phoronidae > Phoronis > Phoronis australis. The sequence goes on from NMRA01001497.1 coordinate 15,619, forward strand.
TCGAGTGTCTGGAAGAGCTGTACCTCACAAGCAAAGAAAACATGAGGATATGTCTGGGTATCTCCACAGGAACACAGAGCCGAAATATTATTAAAATTATGTCTAAATCTCTCGTTGTTTAGGAATAGACCACATCTTGATCTGTATAGGGTTATTTCATGGTTGCGGGGAAGTTGAAATGATGTCAATGGGACTGGCAAGTCTGGAGTAGTGATATGCATTTTAAAGTTATTTTTGAGAGTGACGATTGAAGTGCTTTCTTTTATTTTGAATGGTAAGAAACTCCAGTTGTCAATACAAGTTAATATCGTTGATCTTCTAAAGGCTTGGCTGATGGAGGCTGGAATAGTATACATATTGATTTGCTGGAGTCCTGGTCTCGTGCTTGGTCTTTTGTAGGAGTCAAAGAGGATTTTGTTAGAGAAATTGTTTATGTTGGTTAAGACTTTGAATGTATACATGGACAGGTGGAGTTTACAACGGGTTGCTAGTTTGCTCTAGTGAAGACTATTTAGAACCTTGATTGTGTTGGACCCTTTGTATGCCCCAGTTATGGCTAAAGCTGCTTGGTATTGTAGTCTTTATAATTGGAGAAGTATGCCAGCGTTTGCCGATTGGTAGATTATGTCACAGTAATCTAGATGTGGAAGTACAAATGACTTGAACAGAGTTTCAAGATGCATGGAGTTGAGATGACGAGAGATAATTCTAATTGGATTAATTAATTTTTGTACTTTTTGAACGAGTTCGCGACAATGAGGAGTAAATGTAAGCTTATGGTCGAGTAGCAAGCCAAGATGATTGTGCGTGAACTTATTGGGGATAACTTCCCCATTGAGTGATAATTCCAATGTTGTTTTGTCTTCTTGAGTTTGATCATCGTAATCATCTAACATTTCTGTTAAGTAAATGTGGAAGTTGATACCAAGGGCGCTAAATGAATCTCTCCCATGAGCGATTGAATTCTGCACACAAACGTAGTTCAGAGAATTTCAATGAGCCAATCCATATACATGTACAGTAGAATGAGTTGTTCCCAAGTTGGGTTTCAAACCTGAGAACATGTGAAACTGGCCCGATAAAGTCATAGCATGCTTTAACGATTCGTTAGAACCAAGAACACAAAAAACCGCGTCATCGATACACATGCATGTATATATATATATATATACATGTATATATATATATATATATATATGTTGCATTAAAAAGTAAGCTGTTCTTTGCTTTAATTACTTTGTACAACAGACTTTCGTAGTGTCTACACAATTCTCTTTCATCGGATGGTAGTTGATACAATAGATCTCCCAGTGTAAGTGGCATCACGAACACATATATATATAAGTAAATATATAATAAAACTCTGTACAAAACATATCATAATAAAACAGTAGCGGTACTTCGACTATACATCAGTCA
>NMRA01001499.1:0-16478 GCA_002633005.1 Phoronis australis
TATCAGTCAATAGATATCACTAAAATACAATCAATTCATGAAGTCGAACCCTGCATGTGTTTGCGTTATTTTAATATCAATTATATAACGTTTTTGAGAAGTGTCTTATTAAACAAGGTCACATTGTACATCTTATTATTTACAAGTTGGTCACATACATGTAACAGCAGTTCTCAGCGACACTACACATTAACAGCACATGTAACAATGATTCAGTGCTAACTTAGAATAAGTCACCTTGAAAGTTGGTTATAAGACAGCATACAGACCATATTTGGTTTACAGAGCCAGTCAGTGCAAGTGGTATAACACGCTTAAATATGCCGAAGCATTTAACCCTACGGATTGCCCGCTCCACATGAACTCTAAGACGAGCAATTGCTTGAGTTTCTGACACTTCACCAGCTTCAAACTGTGAACATTCTGATAAGAAGGCAGGGATAACAAGATTTACACCATGCTGCTCAAGTAAATCACCAATCAGAAATCCCTTGTCTACCATCACTGTGTCGCTAGTTTCCAATAACTCTAAAATGCCAGAGGCTTTGGTGATAGCTTTATCTGAAATCGAACCAGGGTAGAGCTTCGACACAAAGGAGACTGCCCCTGAAGGAGTGATTCCAACAAGGGCTTTAAGTGTAGCTCTACCCTTTAGTGCGAGTAAAACTGAGCTCAGCACCAAACTTGATGGTTTCTGCACCCATACCTCAGTGCAATCGAGTATTACCCTTGTTCTGCTGTACCTAGGAATAAACACATCGGGTATGTGCTTGTCCACTTGTGCTCTAGACGCCCAAAGTGGAAGGGAGCCCAAAAAGAAATATAAATAATTAACCCATGACAACACTATTCTTGACACAGTTTGCTTCGCTTACTTGGTAAATATCAGCAAGCTCCTTGTCACATTTACCAACTCTTAACCGCCTCAGTACAAGTGTGAACTGATCAATAAGAGATAAGTTCTGAGGGTAAAACCCAACTCGTGTTTGCTTTGACTCGCCAGTCAAGCGACACTGGTACTGAGTATACCTGACCATGTTTACAGCAGTAGGTTCAATAACCTGGAAGAACAATAACAGAGTCTGATAGTCTTTGAAACCTGTGTAAAACATCACAGAACTGTTGTCTCCAGCTAGACTATTAACAATGTTTTACCCTCAGCAATCTCCAACTTAGCCGTTAATCTAACAATCTCGTCTCGGGCAGCAGCAAGCATATCGTCCTTGGACTGGGGCTCAACAGCATAGTCATGGTCAGGAAGACTGCAGGAAGTGGCCAGTGAACCACTGTTGGTAGCTTCTTCCTCTAAAGACTCGTCACTTCGTGGTGAAAGTTCACAGGCTACTTGGTAAAAATCCAATGGCTCTGTAGCTGTGTCAACCTCAGTCTGAGTGCNTCCAAATAGGTCGCTTTTTGTCCCGAGTCAGTACCTGTCCTGTCTAACAAAAGTCCAGTGCCACTCCTCTCCTGGGCATCAAATAGTTGACATGGTTAAATCATGTGACTGGACCAGCTAAACCATTGTCACCTGCCCATAGTGACTTAACTGCTTAGTACCTGAACTTACCCATTTTTAACGGATGGCGTTGATCGGCTGACAGGTTCTTTTCTTCTCCGAGTTTCTTTTGACCAGTCAAAGACAGAAGGAACAGCACCTGGTTTTAGTCGCTTCAATCTACTATAGCCATTAAACGTGTAGTCCTCGGCTCTAAAGTGTGACGAACACACCTTTGTGTTGGCAGTCAGCTGAAAAATGACAAGGTGAATGTGATGAAATCTAGAAAAGAATTAATGTAAATTTCTTAATTAGTTGCTTGTAGATCACAAACTTAATATTGTGTTTTCAAAGATATAAGTTGGTCAACAAACTGTAGTCTACAGTTAACCTGAACGTTCCCTGCCCTCTGACCTGGCTTGAAAGCAGCCGAGGCAGTAATTCAGCGACTGGTATGCCGAACGCAATAACTAATATCGATCGATTTTTGGTAACAACTATCGAACAAGACAAAGCCAGAGACTGAATCTTATTCGATACAAGGAAGTGAAACAGCTCAAAATAGTAATCTCGTGCTATTTTACCGAACTACGATTTACGCGGGAATGTCCCGGTCAGGCTGGGACCTCCGTCGCGAGCACGATTGTTAACGTCCTAATAATAACATTACTCATTTTGAAATTTTTTCCGATGTCCCGTTTTATGCTCCTGAGCCATTCCTTTCGTAGATTTCCCTCTTTTGGAAAAGTGTGGAAGGTTAGCGATGAGTTATTACTCAAATTAATACACACAGGCACTGCACAGTACACCATGGCCAGCTGATGATCACTCACGAGGTTTTCTCAGTGTGCCTCGTTTTCGATCAGTATTTAAAGATGGCGCGGGAAGATGGCGCTTTTGTGAAATAGGTGAATAAATACATAGTTACATTATTCATTTTGTCTGCATACACTTCAAAATGAGAGTAGCTTTGTTTATGCTTATGTTTATTTTCAGGTGGCAGTAAAAGATGTGTGTTACCAAGTCATTGCTTCAAATAAAAATAGTACTAATTGCAATTTATCATTCTGCACAATTTGCGTTAAACTTACCTTTTTGCCACATATCTTCATGTGATGCTGGGCATACATGTGACGTGCTTGATCCTCATGGCTCCAGTATGTACGCGGATATTTCCCTTGCAGATCAGACCCTTGTAGAACAGTAAACAAAACCAAGTGAATAGTTCCTTTACTGTTACATCATGCCATTTCATTTTATGTTTTTCGGGTGCACTCTGTCTTTCATGATTGTCATATAAGTTTGTCTGATCAACGATCAACTTGACTAAAGGGTCAGGAAAAAACAGTCTGAAGAGCCCACCGGGTGTTGCCGAGGTGAGTGCTTCCTGTCCACCTATATGATCTATGGCATGTTGCTTCAAACCAGGTGTGCTTTTAAATCTCATGTTGGCATCGTTTCTTGAATTCACAGAAGCACTCCAACCACCAGTTTCCGGTTGTTGTACCCCAAGAGCATCCAGGAAATGTGCAGGCACAGCGATCTCAGGGGCATCCTCTAAACTGTTTGGGTCAACCTCCAAACTCATTTCAGTGTCACTTTCTGATCTAGCGAGAGGAATATCCTCATCAGAGTCAGAATCACTCTCAATATCACTGTTTTCCAATAAATCTAGAACAGTATCCACTTTGAGTTTCCTCTCTCTTACTCCAGCCATCTTATAACCAAAATATCAACACTTCTCTCAAAAAAATCCGACAAATTCAACAACAGGCCACTTTCAATAAAGAAAAACACTAATTGTATGTCATTAATCTGTTTGTACACATGTGTGAAAAATGTTTATTTTTAGCTGTCACAAGGTGGCAGAAACTGTTTGGGAACTTTAACACTCATGTGTGTTTACGGGCACTTAGGGTGATTGAAACTTTCACTCAAATATGCGTGTACCGGCGCTCTAGGATTAACTATGTCTCAGAGGTGATCTTGCAGGTTTCCGGCAACCTCTAACGAAGATCAAGCACATCTTCGTAAGTGCCGCGCACCTCTTCTTCAACTGCCCCACCTGCCCATAATTCGCGCAAAATTGTCATGGGACCTCTGACAGCCCTCCCATACAGGACTTAAAACGGAAAAAACCCGCCTAAGCCATCTATGGGAGATTCCCTATAAGCAAATAACAAGGGCTCATTGAACCTATCCCACTGGCGGGGTTGTTGACCTACCATACGTTTTAGCATTTGCTTTAAGGTTCCATTGTACTTCTCACACAACCCGTTGGTTTGTGCGTGATACGTTGAGGTTGTCACAATCCCTTTCGAGAGTAGTCTGTGAACTTCTTTCATAATATCCGAATTGAATTGAGTGCCTTTGTCACTCAAATTTGATGAGGAATTCCCACATCGCTAAGCATTTTAAGTAATGCCTCTGCCACAGTAATTGTGTCAATGTTTGACAAGGCAATTGCTTTTGGGATCTAGTTGCCATATCAACTGGTCAATATGTATTTGTGACCCGGTGTTCTCGGTGGTTGTAGTGGATCAAATTAAGTCCACATCAATCCGGTAAAATAGTTCTTGCATTTTACCTAAGGGTGCCTTACAGGCCCTTCGGAATTGTCCTCTGGCACACATCACAGGACTTGCAAAATCTATGTCATGGTGCATACCATGCCAATGAAAATTATTCGGTGATGCCTGGCTATTGGGATGCTATAATAAGCGTCAGACAAATCTAAGCTGATAAAGTAACAATNACTGTTGGCCTGTCAAGAGACAATGCAAGAGTATTAGTAGCAGATTGACAAACATGTCCACTATGAGCTGCAGCCCGCATAAAATTTGGTGCATTCGACAGTACAAAGGAATGCTTACCTAAAAAAGGGCGATAGCCGTGTTGCGGCTGGCGCTGATAGGCCCGTCTGTAGGAGGCAGGGTAGGGCGACGGCCGGCGTGTTGAGTGTCTCGCAGTCATGGGAGTCCGGGCGAGATTAAGGGCCTGAGAGGCCTGCTTGCACTTCTCTCCCAACTGGTCTCCAAACAGGAGCTTGTCTGAGGTACTGGCCTTGTTGAGTGCCGAATGGTACTTTGAGTTGAGATGGGGCTTGATAATGTCCCGTCTAGTGGAGTTGATCTTTGCGCTAGCATACCCCAGGAGACCTAGCGCGTCTACAGTGTTATCCACCAAGTCCTTGGCGTTTAGATGTTTGGGAGCTGTGGTGATAAGAGTGTCAACCAATTTAGTCAGGGGAATGTCCGCCCTGGCTATTGCCGACTGTGCAGACTTCAACTGGCCCTCTTTGAATTTCACAGTTTTGTGGTTTTGCACCACGTCCGCAATTTCCTCATTCAAGTCCGTCTTGTGGACTGTAATGTTGTCGGGCCGGGGATGGTTATCATGTGCCTGCTTTATATCGAAGGCCTTACCCCGCTCCCATAGGAAGTTGACAAGGGACGCAACAGCGTCCGATACTGGCGGCGCGTGTTCCTCGGATTGGTCCGCCAAATGGGAAGCCAAAAGACATTGAGAGAGTTCTTGGTTGACTGTATTTAGTGCATGTAGCTAACAAACATAGGAATAGTGTCCAAATTCATGAAAGTATAAACTTCTCCCTCTATGACCCCTTTGTCTCTACTGATAGCAAGAGTTGGCAAACCAATTGTTTGTCTTTCTCATTGTCTGTGTTTATCCGATAACCTCACATAATCTAGCAATTATTGTAAACAGGGCATCTGTCACTAACTGATATTTAAAAATACTACTTCCAAAACAAAGTTCAACAAATGTCATGAGGAAGATTTTGTTTAATAAATACTATCACCAAAAACCTTCAAATGGAGAAAAATGGTCGAATTTCAGAGAAATAAGGCTCAATTTTCACCTGCAGATTGGCGAACCACTATCCCCTTACTACCACAGCATTGTGTGCCGACACAATAGTTTGTCTAGTTGATTTTAGATCAGAAAATAATGTTGGAAATATAAGCAAATATATATTCCAGTACGTAAATTGGGAAAACTAATTGCGTAAAGACATAAAAAACTATAGTGAAGGGCACGTCATAAATATTAGACTATTTACAATAAAGTTGAAGGGACACAAGTTCGTCAAAAGAAAATAAAGCTACAACATTAGAGACTAGGCATATCATAACTTCAAAATCTTATAAGTCTCAATAATTCAAGCTAGGTTTCTCGAACGAGAACTTCTAAGATCCTTAAATGTGACAAGTCACTATCAAAATACAAAATAGAAGTTCTTTCTACTATTTGAGTACAAGTTTATAAACGGTGAGCTTGAAGAAAATAGTCCTTGATGGGGTTGCAAATGAAAATTTAACCTCCATGTCATGGATCAAGTACTAGTGAGACCGGCACATCCTGATTTGCCATGAGTGGGATGTATACAAGCATCTGCAGATATCCAAAACTACAAATCACGCTGTACCTTGGTATTGATCTGCATCACTAGGTTTAAAGTTCTTCTAAACATGATCTATATAATGAATTTAAGTTTACAATTTAGAGGTTTTAAATTTTTCATTAATGATTTTACTCCGAAAATGTTCATCTTTACATATTGTGTCTTGAATTGAGATCTTACTGTATTCTCAATGGAAAATAAAAATCAAATCAGAGATGGACAATGCTCACCGGTAGGCGTTGCTCATCTAATGGTGGTGGGCAGTGTTCTGGCTCAGTAGGGTGACAGTTATTCATCAATCTCACAGGCTGACGGTCGATAAGAGTCGGTGCGGGGTCGGAAGGTGGGGGAGGTGCATCTGTCGTGGTCGGTCGAAGAGGGCAGCATCCAGAAAAGAAGCTATGGAAAATAAATAAAGTTCATCCATTAACTCCAAATTCACAGAGGGGTACCTTTAGCCATTTTGCTCATGACGGCGTTTTTTCGTTCAGTGACTTGACCAGATGTAGAGGGTTGTGAGCATGTAATAACATCTAGCTTCTTTCAATTAACTGCCAAACACAGTCTTTTGTCTGGTATGACAACAGGCAGGCCAATTATCTACCAGGATTATTACAGACCATGTGTGAACATGTAGTGAAACCCAAAGCGAGTTGGTATATGTTCGGAAAGAATAGATTATCTCCATTCTGACATTTATGTGCATGGAGGGCACGCTCTCTTTTGTTCAATAATTGCTCTAATCTCCAATAAGATCGTATCTACCCTGACTGGGTTGTGCTGTTAAAAATAAAAGTTATAAGACATTTGAGCATAAACCAATAGCATTTCTGAAATCTTCGTCAAATGGTGATTGCGTTTAGTTTTTGAATCGCCAAAATCGCCTAACTGCGAGCAACCGAAGTTACGACAATCTATTAATTCTTTCCGAATACACCAATTCACTCTGAGTTTCACAGTGGTCTGTAATAAGCCTGATAGAAAATTGGCCTTCTTGTTGTCGCAATAGACAAAAGACTGTGCTTGGCAGTTAACAAAGAAGCTAGATGTTATCACACGCTCAGAACCCCTATACGTCTGGTAAAGTCACTGAATGGGAAAACGCTGTCACGTTACAGTACAGGGTACGTAATGCATTTCGCAACTATAAAATGCTTCTTTGAAGTTATCAGTTGAGATTACAGGCATTTACTTGCACACCACTTGGACTCATTATGACACTATAATTGTTTTGTTTGGAGATGTAGCACATTAACTAAAATACTATGAATTAAAATCATTTAATTTACCATGCAAATGACTTCACATCATTTCCAAGACCTATACTACAATTAACATGAACTTGATGTAAACTTTGATGTCTCTCTCACAAGACCATAATGAAAGTGATGTCTATATAATGTGCCTTTACAAATGTCAAATAACATTATCAAATAACATTACCAAATAACATAACCAAATAACATTACCAAATAACCATACCAAATAACATAACCAAATAACATTACCAAATAACATTACAGAACTACTTCTTATTCCCACCAAATACTGTATTCTCCTCTGTCTCGAAATCAGTTTTAATTTTATTTTTAAACACTGCAGGTACTTAGTAATTTACCCTAGACTCATACAAACAGTTCAATTCATACAAAATGCGAAGGAAAATGGCGGACTGTGACCGATTTTTAGCCTTGCCAAATATCTTTGCAAACCAACTCTATAGTATCATTAGCGTCAGCAAGGTCGAGTACATAAGTTATCTGGGACCCGCTGCGGCAGTTTATGAGCTAGGCATTTACATCGCTTAAAAAATCATAAAAATGGCCAACCGAGGGGCTACGTGTTGCCTATTTATGAGCTTGACATCGCGATAGCCGAAAAAGACATCCATAGCTGAAATGCCAACAGGTTCTACGAAAAATGCACACTGATAATTCACCACACACGAACATATCGCTATGAAGCACCGAATTGTCTGTACAACCGACCACAAACTATAACATTCCACACTTACAGCTCTTCCATCAGACATGCCGGTTTGTTTACGTAAAAGCGCTACCTGTTGATAATTCGACCACCCAATCAGAACCGCCGATGAAATAATGCGAAAAAGCGAACATAGGGCAGAGAAAACTATGAAAACAAAAAACGGCACTCGGAGATGTTTAGGGTTGCTGGTCATGTTTCAGTGAAGTAAATGATGTCCGCGGCATGATCATAGAGATTTTACTGCCAGACAGCATGCAACTAACATGATATATTTAAAAATGTTTGTCCGCTTAAGATTTTGCTCCACGTCAGTGGCCCTTTTTCGACGTATTGGAAATCATAATAGAAATCTGTTATCAGTGACTTTACTTCGTTGAATTAATTCTTGTTTTTATCGTTTCCGCTACAAAAAGTTTGAGCAGGGCTTCATCATGTTTTTTGCATTTTTGCCTAAAAGTGCATTAAATTCGTATTTGTAGCAAGAATGGGGTTCAACAATCGATATGTCTCGTTTACACTTTTGTCATTAAGGATTATTTAAACCTCTAGGATGCTGTATCTCTCCAACGATAATAATTAGTATTCTAGACATGGTTTTCAATAAATTTCCTCAATGGTTTCCAAAATGTTGGTTCACGGTTTGCTTGTAATGAAACCCTATGTTGGGCATCTGGTCTGACATAATTGAAGGGTCTGCATGGGCGGCGCAGCACTGAAAAAAGTTAGGGCAATAAAGCCCCCCCTCCCATTCCCCTATGGTGCGCCACCCATGGTCTTTAATATCTTTTTACAAAAAAACGATTGAAGCGATTGAAAGTACATTTCAGATAAATGAAATACGTCCCATGAAGAATTTCACAAAAGCTCCTTCATATGAAGGCGACGTAACCTTTTTTAAATAAATCAACACTTTAAAATAACACTACGTTTAAACATAATTAAAGTGCATGAGGATATTTTGAACGTTTTTTGAGGGCAGTTGGTTAATGCAATTAAGATACTTACTGAAAACAAATTGAAATCATTCGCAGTATCAAAAAATGTAACCTACTGCCAATTTGTAGGACCTCAATTAAATATTTTGAAAGAGAACTATCGTTTCAACTACACAGCGATAACTAACAATGTCGCAAACATTTAGCTGCCAGTGTTGAATTGCGATTCCGAAGCGTTCGGGGTTCAAAAATGTCATCCGATCTTGAATTGTTGCCGAATGAGTTGACAACATAACTTAATAATGGTGAGAAATACCGCGAATTTATAAAAAGAACATGAAGAGTCCACATGCAACCACATCCTGGCCCAACTTTTTATTTCTTTGCTCATCTAAATAGACAAATGTTCAACTGGTCACACTCTAAACACCCGTCTTTCACCGAATTGCGATCTGACCAGCTTAAGGCCAGCATGCCTCTTTAGTGTTTGCCTGATAACAGTTTCTAAAAAAACGTCAACTTAACATCTGTAGTAAAATCAGTGTACTTACTCGGTGATGGATCCGCAGAAGCTGTTCAGGTAATCTATGAATGGCATTCTCACTAGTTCTTCAGGCACTCCACACACAATATATTTATAAATCTCGCTGTAGTAGTAATAGTAGTAGTAGTAGTAGTAGTAGTAGTAGTGGTAATGATTGGTATATAGCAGTAGTAATCGCAGTAGTAATATATCGCACGTCTCTCTTGTCTCAATAGCAGTGGTTTTCTGGTTCGAATATTTGAATATTTGGCGGGAAATACAAAAGTCACGTGACAAGAGACTTAGCGCACCTACCCCCCGTTGTTCTATTAGATGCACTCAATGGTCACGTGCTGCCAAACTCAGTTAGGCCACTTCCACCATAGTTACCTGTTGTCAAGTCCCCCTGAGTGCAAACCAAATATGGAGTTAGGTTCTCAGCATGCGTATCACAGGAGAAGGAGGGGGGTGGAGGGGGAGTACAACAAAGAGGGGAAACGTTGGGTACGGGAAGAAAATGGTGGGCAAAGAAGTTCATTTAAATCGTCAAATATTTCAGGTGTGAAACTTTTGAACAAAAATGTGTCATAAGGACTCGCCGTCGGTGATAAATTTGCTCTAAAAAGCTTTAACTGAGGATTTTCTTAGCATTATTAACTGGCATCCCACGAGGTCGACTGTAGGGTCATCGCTTCAGATCTTGAAAAATATGTGCGTTCATACATCCTGGTGAGATATGTTCAAATGTTTTTTTTTCAAATTATCCGGGACAGTATTTTTTAAGTTGGAGTGTCGTCAATATATACCATCTCTCATTTTACAATCCTTGACTACGGACAGTCGACAGAGTGTAACTCGGGAACTCCATCAAGGGGCTACATTAGTTTTTGCAAATATATTTCTGTGGTTATAACAACGGCTGACGTCATATGAATTTTTTCATGTTTTGATTACTGCTGGCCCCTGTGGTTGCGCTTTCTATATTTTGATTTCTTTGGTGAAATTCCGTACATTTGGTCAAATAGTTTCTATATCAAGGAAACAGTGGCACATGCACGTTTTCGAATGATTCTAACCTGTGCTGTCCCACCACACATCTAAGTTGTGCACAAGATTAGATAACTCGTGGGATTATGTATTGTTAAATATTGTTTGCGGTAAGACATGAATTTAGATCCTAACTAATAACTTCGGTGTTGGGTTTTAATTAAATTCGTTTACATTGAGTGAATAAATATTGTTTAACATTGTTTTCTGACATAAACCACCTTAATTCTAGTTTTTGTGTTTTGTTTAGTAATTAATTTAAGGTTTCAAATCTTCTCAGTGGCTCCCTGCATGGCGGTACTTACATAGATAGCGTTTACGGGATGCACAACTCCGATAGGTTTGTATTTATAAACATTTCACCCTTATCAGTTCAAGATTCATAACATGGGTTTGTTTTCCCGTAAATCGATGAACTGCACAGAAACAGTAAATAAAATGTACTCCCAAAACCTTCCAATTCATTTATTACACTCTGCGTAAGATAGTCATTCAATGCTTGACAACTTTATATCATCAAAGTACTTTTGTCTTTCAAAATTAAAACCGACTGCGGTATATGTAATAAGCATCACCAAAAGTCCAGGCTTTCACAGATGGCGACTGTATTTGAGTGTTTTAAGGCACGCACAGTTACAAAGTGCAGGTTACGACGTACTTTCTTTGCAATATTTGTCGAAACATACAAAACGCAATTTGTACTATGAGCTTTTAAGCTCATAGTACAAAAGATTCTGTGTTATTAAAATAACACAGAATCTTTTGGTTTGAATGAGCAGTCTCTCTTGCTCATAAAACCCACGACCGTGTTGTCTGTTTTATGGACAGAAAGAACATAATTAGCAAATTATGATCCACAAAAGAAACGAGGATTGTGAGAGAATATTCTTCTAAAGTTGTTGGTAGAACTCAATTCTTCAATATCCAAGAGTTTAAACCCCATAAAATACAAGTTATTAGAAATGAATAAAAACCGAGATCATGTCAAGACCAGCAAAAGCAGTTTTTCCTGTGTGTTATGCGTGATTTCGTCATTATTGCTTTCGGAACACAGTTTCTTGGAAATGAAGTTACACATTTTCTGAAAAACGCCACCGGTATAAAGTTGCTTTTTGATGTATTTTAATGACTCTAAGGGTCATTTTGTCAATATTGAAAATAACCCCAGGTCGTTTCTAACGGTGGAAAAGTGTCTAATGGGGACATTTTTTCAATGCTAAGTGACTGTTTTGAAACATATGCATCGGCTATTGGCGAGAAAAGGTTAACACAGATAATACTCTACCCTTTTCAATTCCTTTATAAGGAGGGTCTCACTCAGGGGCAAATGATTTCCAATTTCTTCTTTTTTCCCATCTTATACCATTATTTTGAATTTATTTATGCAAAAACGTTTATTTCAATTAAAATGTACAACACAAAAAGGTATCTATCACACATGCCTATTTATTTGTGGCCTGGAAAATTTCCCCTTTTTGTCATTGGTCATTCCAAGCCCTGAATTTCATCTAATCTCATCTCATCTGCTCTCAGACAAAGCTATTGACTTACAAATTAAAGAACATTTTTGGCCTATCATGCAGCACTCGGTAATAACAATAAGAGTTTATAAGGCGGGGCATTATTAATAGAAGTGACACACCAGCGTCTATCCCAAAACGTAAGGTTAAAATGTCTGCCGGAGCACACAAAAATGCCCTGTTATTGTCTCTAACTTTGCTTGTATGGAAAATTACAGGTATCATAACATCTAAAACTGCTGACCTGTCTTTTTTGCGTCATTTATTCCTCATACGAAAATTCGCGACTGCCTTTACTACCAAAAGCATGCAGAAGCTCAAACAGGAAATTCCGAAATGCAATAACGCCCTGGTGGCCTTTTCATTTCCTTGTTTTTTTATTTTCTAGTCAAAGAAGAACACAGAAAGGCTGTGCCACAGAGAATGGTGCTGTTGAACAGTTTCGTCGTGTGTCAAAAAACAGGACATTTTGATGGTGGTTGGGACTGCAGAGTAAACCTTCAAAAAGTTCCACAGGCCTTGGCTATAAACCAAAACAGAGGGGGGAGGGGGGGCACTTTCGACGGTTTTAGTGATGCTTCCTTTGTATCAATCTAATAATTTATTGATTAAAATTGTATATTAAAAGTAATAGTTCCTCCGGAAGCTTAAGATGTCAAGAAATTCATGGATTATTCTAAACCACGTTTCTAGGGAAAAGCCGGCAAAGATGTTCCCCAATCAAATATGCATATCATCATGGGCGGCGCTGGAGAAACCCACTAACAAGCTCGATGAAGGGTATCAAATACTCAACGCGGCTGTCAATGAAGTTAAAAACATCATCAGTGATGTATAAGAAGACTGTTCTTCCAATATCAATTTTCCAATGCCAATCGTTGATTGCCTACCCTAGAGTACCTTTTAAGCCCGTCAATTACCATGGATGTTCCCTACGTGTTCCTACATTTGTTACATTATTACTGCTTATAGATGATTGCATTGGTTTTTGAAGTACACGATTCTGCTGACATAAAACATCTGGATAAGAACAAAAAAGATGTCAAACTTTTGAAGCAAGAGGAACTAAAGATCAAATACCAAAGCACCAGTCCTAGCTTTATGGATAAATTGTTATACAGCTACTGCTATAAAGGTTTATTAATCAGGTAAGTAAATGTACTATCTTTTGAACAATTTCAACCGTACCCATGCTTCTGGGTTGACACCCATGGTGCGATGAATGCGACCCCTAGTTTATGATATTCTGAGTTGTTCCCTTGTGATGCCCATGCCTTAGGGAATATCAGCTCCCACAATTGGAGTGGTGAATGTAAAATGCAGTTATCTGGGCATTAACTGAAAAATTGTTCCCAGGTAAACAGCCCTCGTGGAGTTTCAAAAGTTTTTTTTTATTTTTAAACACCCATGCTCATCTTAATGTTATGTAGGACGTTATTGACAATTTTTTGTTTCTAGCCAAATATCTACAAAACTGTAAATTTTAATTCAGTAAAAGTACATAATTTTTGAAATTAGAAAGCCTCAACAATTTGATTTTTTACCCCTTATACCTATCTATCATAATTTGGGTCTTGATGTCATTTCTTTTTCTAAAATTCAGCAAAAAAGAAAGTTAGGTTCACAGCAGTGGTATCCATAACATGACCAAATTTCAATTGATATAAATGTTCAAGATGAAATCTTAAAAATTCTGGTACAGCTTTCTAAATCATCCCTTGGTTTTCGTTTCAGGAAACTTTTGAGTTTTTTGTAAAATTCATGAAAGTCCTATTTTTTAAATGCTCTTCTTCCAAAAATGGCACATTTTGAAAAAAATACTAGCAGTATTTTGGACAACAGTGTACAAAACATATGGTAGTATGCAGAAATTTCATATAAATCAAATTAGCCATCAATATTGAAGTAACTAAGCCAAATTTGGTCATTTTTCAGGGGTACAACGTGATCTTAAAGCCCACACCCTGATTTTATGTTATCTAATTTTAAGACCCAGGTCCTTAGGTCAACAAAGTATTTTAAGTTAATACATTAGCTCTACATTTAACATGCAGAAGATTATATTTTTTAATGTATAACTAAGTATTTCCAATTATTTTGTTGCACTGTAAACATATATTAAGTTGAATGTAGTTGAGTTATGACAACGATCAAACAAAAAGTCCCATCCTCCAGTCTTCAGTCTGTTGAGAGACAGACCATATACAATATTACACATAGTTTGACTATTTCCAACAAAGTGCATGATTTTCTTTAAGTGTTTTATAAAACATATTTTAGCACATTCTTCATTCAGACACCACCCACTTATGAAATGAAACGGTTTGAAGCACTTCAGGGACCAAAAATTGCCACTTTCTGAAAACACGATGAGGCTTGGATTCAGGAAATCATGATAGGTTGCTTAAAACAATCAAGACCCCTTCCAATGTCAAACAGTTCTACAGGACAAAAAGTTTCTCCGCTTCCTCCGGGCAATAAATTTCCAACCTGCCAATGTCCTATAGTACTACATGGCATAAACTTTTCCGCTTCACTCGCGCAGTAAATCTCCAACCTTCCAATGTCCAATAGTACTACATGACATAAACTTTCACCGCTTCATCCAGGCAGTAAATCTCCTTAGTCCTTGGACATACAACTTGCCCTTCGTTCATCCATGTCATTTCTGGAAGTGCCTGGAAGCAACAACAAAACACATGGATACAAAATTGAAACTTCAGCAGTTTCCACAATAAGACTCATTGTTCCTGAGAAATCTTTAGAGAGCATCGGCAAAAGCAACTAAAGGAGTCATAAAACAGACTACAGGTGGAGCTTCTAATAACTCAGTAAATACAAACTACTGCAGCATACAAGAGCAATGATGACACAAATTCGTGATAAGTTTTTAATCGAAAGTCAATTGAATCAATTCTGCTCTGTGCAGCAAAATTTCCAATTAGCGATTAACAAGAGATCAAAAGTTATAACCTCATAAAGACAACGGAATGGCAAACAATTAGTTGACAACCTACTGTAGAGTTCAGTGAACTATTATAACCACACATGAGCAAGTCTACAATTGTTAAAAAGACAAGATAAATTCTTTCAACGTTAGTCACTTAACAATTTTGTCTAGTATCCTTGATGTCATATCCACCCTTCCTTTCTACTTTACAACTGCTGTCGACGCCAGAATGTAAGGAAATGACAACTTACGTTGTAGCCATAGACAAAACCATTAGGAAGCATCATAGGAGGGTTCTCGTTGAACGAATGTCCCAATATATAGCAGATGAGCTGTGATTGGGCACAATGTGAGTAAGGGAGGGGCTTGGCCAGCTCATTGAAGTGTGAACAAACAGGGCAATTCTTGTTTTTTGCCTCAGTGTCATCCGTATAACAATGTCTGGTGTGTGTGTTAAAGAATGGTGATAATTTACTACGCAAACCAACACTATTATATATCATCTTACTCATATTGCACAGAAAATGTAGTTTTAACTCTTTCACTAGCAAGGGCACCTTTCGGCAACTTACACATTTACTGCAAAACATTTCATGGGAGTTAACTACAGTTCAGCAACATTTTAACAAATCACAGGACAAGAGTTTTACCAAATCCCAAATAAAAGTCAAATTTTCGAATTTTTCCGTTTTTGAAGAAATTTCTCTTGATTGCTCACCTCCAAACTGTCCAACGTCACCATTTTTTTACTCAAATTCAAAATGTATAGTTATGGATCCGAGTTTGAAATGTCAGACACGAGTCAAGGCTTGTGGGGGTGTGTATTTCTACAAAAACCCTTCAATGACAGACTCGAAAACAGTAAAAATGGCCACTGGGTGTCGCAAACTAGGGGTGGACGCACAAAAACAGACTCGAAAACACTAAAAATGGCCACTATGCCTACATACCAAATTTCATGAAAATCCGTACAGGACTTTTGAAGATACAAAGATAAGCGTAAAAAATTAAAATTGCCACTAGGGGGCACACCGGTAGTCGGATCCGTCCAAAAATCGTCGTCTTCTGTTGTTAACATCATATAAATACACTTATTAAATTTCGAAAAGATCCTGCGAACGGTTTAGGATATACAGCCATAGCGCAAAAATAACAAAACTGCCACTAGGATGCGCCACAGTAGTCGAAATCGTCAGAAAATCATCGTCAACCGTCCTCTACATAATAAGCATATACATGCCAATTTTCACAATCATCCTTTGAGCGGTTTGGTTGATAGCGGGGTGGACGGACAAAAACAGACTCGAAAACACTAAAAATTGGCCACTAGGTGGCGCAAACTATGTCGAATCCTTCTGAAAATGGGAGGATAGCGTCATCTCACTAGAAGGTGCCTACACACCAAATTTCATGAAAATCCGTTCAAGACTTTTGAAGATACAAAGGTAAGCGTAAAAAAATTAAAATTGCCACTAGGGGGCACACCGGTAGTCGGATCCTTCCAAATGTCCTCATCTTCCGTTGTTAAGCAACATATAAATATACTTACACAATTTCGTAAAGATCCTGTGAGCGGTTTAGGAGATACAGCCATAG
>NMRA01000015.1:0-33284 GCA_002633005.1 Phoronis australis
GAAATAGCTTACGGGGCCATCCTGGATTACACGGTGATAGAACTCTCCTTTGTCCCGGAGATAAGAAGTGCATGACGTTGTTTTGGAAATCAGGCACATTTTCGTGTCTCTCATTGATGTCCGGAAGCCAAAGAATTTCAACATCACTCATCCACGGATATTTGTCCAGTTATTCAAACTTTCTCAAATTGGAGTTGCAGCACACAGTACAGCAGAAATACTTCATTGACATTAGAAGGACGAATAGAGTAATGCAACTGAGAAAAACTTATAAAGAATAAGACCACAGCAAATAACCTGAAGCTCCAGTGGCACGAAAATGAGGCAGCGAATTTGCCAGGCGTGTGTGGGTAAATACAGCAAGATTCGAGTGTCAGTGTTTAATCCGGGACAGCCTTATTGGTTCTGCCCTGTGTCCTACTAATTTTACGCCTGCTACACTTCTAGCAATTTTTTATTTAAGCTATCACAAATTCTGGGTATTTTTAATGAAAGAGTTTGGGAAGTCAACAACAATTCCATTTTTCATGATCTTTATTGATTAAGAACAGGTTTGGAAGGGCAAGTGATGCAACCTGCCTCCCTCATTTTACGTCAGCTCATATCAGGCGACTTAAAAATGTTCAACAAAAATACCGCGGCTTCTTTCTCAAGAAGTAGACCAGATCCAATTATGTATTTTAGGCCTTACTTGTTTATATTTCCATCAGCTGTAAACAATGGTTTCAAGTGGCTACGAACCCAGGTTACATCTAGGAAGCAAAGCTTGGTTTTAGGCCACTTACTGCTATAAAGTTGATCTCAACTTGTTCTTTATTCAAATGAGAAGTGATTTCTGGGTTTGGAAGAAACTGAAAGTTATGTATTCCTTGATGCTATTCTCATTTAATCACTGTGACAAGGCCACTTACGAGGCCTGGTCTTGTGAGGAGACCACTTATGAGTCCTGGTCTTGTGACGAGACCACTTGTGAGTCCTGGTCTTGTGACGAGACCACTTATGAGGCCTGGTCTTGTGACGAGACCACTTATGAGTTAATTGCCTTTAAGGATCCAAAATACTCACAAAGCAAAATCCAGAAACTCATTTCTACTGTTACAAAACAATCATTGCGGGAACAAAAAATCTAGCCAGTGGAACTGAAGCACTATAAGAACCAAAACATTATCTCTATGGGAATGGAATCAAGGTATGATCATGGCATTCTCTAAAGGCACTTTCATACTAACGTCAACGCGTAAATGTTTTAGGGAGCAGCGGTCAGTATGAATGCTTAACTTTGGTCCTGGATCGAAGTTCACAGTGCCAATTAACTTTGCAGTAAACAGGTGGATTTAACAGTGAAGTGTCAACAGTCAGCTTCGGTCACTGGTATCGTCAACAATTAAATCCAACTAGTGCCCTCTAAGAAATCCATAATAAATACATATCCCATTAGGGTATTATATTTCAAAATTCAGTCACGACTCAGGCTCTTAACATACATCACGCCATAACGTGTTTTCGTCGTGACAGACTGACCTGAAAAACCTCTCCTCACTTTCGGGGCGATGGAAATTACTGAGAAAACCACAAACCTTTGATTGGCCCATAACATGCAATTTCACACCTATACACATCACCTGATGGCATTGAGTTCCATTGACAGACGAGACAGATGTAATTACCATGTTTATTGCCCCTACAGCCTGAATAGGTAATAAACTGCTGAAATCGTTGATAAAAGCGTGTCAAGTTTATAACTTTATAGTCCCGGTAACCCCTGAGGTTCTATCACAAACATTTCGCGTTATGCAGCTATAAGGACCCTGGTTCTGCACTTCTGATTTCATTTTCTAGCCTTCCAATCTTTTCAAGTCATGCCTAAGTCTAGACAGGTCCCACATTTGTGCTGTATGGTGAGGCTGGCAGATGGGTCATATCGAAAGTGAAAGTAACGAGGATCAGGTCTTTCTCAATTTCATTGACAAATTAAGGGATGTATCAGAAAAAAAAAAACTCCAAAGATGTCCACCTATGCTCGAAAGGAACTCAAAGCGACGTGACTTCGATGGTTTATTAGCCACAGTGAATCGTAATTTGCAGGAAATCTTCCAGAATGCATGACATATAGATGTGCCGCCACCTAGAGCAAGCCATACACCTTCTATAGTCCAAGTCATGAAATAGTATCAGTGTCTTTGGCAGAGCAATAATACACCTACAACACTGTACCTATTGCACTGTTCACTGTTCTAATATATAATATGACTAAATGATTGATACTTTAGCTGGAGCACTGACACCGTCACTTGCTAAGTTGCTAACCATCTAAATTAGGTATCTGGAAGTGATGGAAAGCAGGAAGTATTTCCAATGAATGGTGCCGGTTATTCTGTGGATGTAAGTGACTCTCTATACACTTTTCAGCTGATTCAGACACTGAGAACATTGAACAAGGTGAAGGTGCTGTAAGCCAGAGCACATTAGTGTTACAATAAGTGATTCAACACAAGAGTGTGAACACGGGGAGCTTACATTTTTAACTTGAGTTATTTTCAAAGGCAATTTTGTATATTGTAAACTTGACCTCAGAAAGGAAATATCATGACTTAAAAAGATAATTCGCTTAACACACCTAAATCGCTCCTGCCCCGCGGTGTCCCATAACTGCAGTTTAACGCGAACATTGTAGGGCTTGATTTCTATGAGTCTGGCGAAAAAATCGACCCCCACCGTTGGATCGCAAGTTTCAATAAATTTGCCATCGGTGAAGTATTTCAGCATGCAGCTCTTTCCAACTGTACTGTCTCCGATCAAAATGATCCTGAACTGATAATCAAATATAGGTTCCACCATAATTTAAGCATTTGTCCTCCGATCAACGTCATTCATAAGATATTCCGCAAAACGGCAAAAAATCCGAAAATCAAAACCCAGCTTATCTCCACTTCCTGTATTTTGTTGTGGCTTTCATAAATAGGTCAAAAGGGTCGCGGAATTCGTGTTGTGAAGTAATTTTCTATTGGTTTAGATTATCACCAGAGGTAAAGATAAACTAATAGGAAGTACTTTTATTAGATGTCGATTGCCCAGTCAATGATAAGCAGCTGTTTGCGGAAGAGAAAACCACCAGTTAACCGGCCTGCACGACTTCCATTGAGCATTAGATTTACAATTATGTTCAAGATGACTAGGTCTCATCCTGAAAGTGAATAACGACAACGTTGTATCGTGCCATCATAGATATTAGTAAAGTGTAGTCTATGGTGTCATGATTTCACAGGAGAACAGCAGCTGATTATAAGGCAACAGAACACTCGCATTGACTAAGCGGTGGTCAGTGTGGTTGGACAAAGGTGGCTGCCGCTGTCCAATACTCCATGAAATAGGCAAATGGCTGCATTGGTCGACCTGTCGTGCAGTGAACTTGGAATCTTGGTTGAACTTGGAATCTTAGTTGAACTTGGAATCTTGGTTGAACCTGGAATCTTGGTTGAACTTGGAATCTTGAGTGAACTTAGAACCTTGAGTGAACTTGGAATCTTGAGTGCCGAGTGAAATTGGAATCTTGAGTGAACTTGGAATAAGTTTCTATTATGAGTTCACGCGCATGATCTTGAGATAAGCAAGCATTTGCGACATCGAGCATGTAAATTTAAGTAAATAGAGAGGTTTTGCAAAGCGACGTGAACCTGAATTTTCACACATTTATAATACCGAGTGATACATGCCATTGGCTGTGACGTACATAATCCCAATAGTTTTTTTACGCGAATACAGAGACATTCGCGTGGCTTTAAATACGAAACCTGTGGCCCTTTTTAATCCTTATGTGGTAAGACATCGAAAAGCTTTGTATTTTGATAAGTTTTCAATCTTTCTTATTTGCTTCAGTGTAAAATGAACCCAATTCTTTTTGTCTTTAAATGTTCTTAAAGTTTAATTACAAGAAAGCACAAAATCTTTATAGGTTGTTTAACATGACCTTTTGGACTCAGTGGGTATGTCTATTCTTTTTTCCGGGTCCAAATTGCGTCATGTAATGCCATGACACGTCATCACTAAACATCCGAATTCTGCTAGGGTTTGCTGGATATCATCGAACTAGAATGGATTTTAACAGATATGATTTAGTGTTGTTAATTTTGTTACATGCTTAATTTACTTGCAGCTATTTATTTTAAACTGCTGATAAGTTTCGCATTCTGAGAGCTGACCATTTTTTGAAAGAGATCGTAGAAATGATTTTTTTTATATTCAATACGTATAATTTCTATCTAGCAGATAAATATTACTGGACAACCTGAGCTCACTTCATTCAGTTCACATTTAGTTTCACGTTGGCGTAAAAATTTAGCTGTTTCGAAACCTGTTTTTGTTTCTGTAATGTGAATCGGCAAGCACAATTACGTACCTGTCATAATTCACGTTCATGTCGCTTTGCGAAACCACTCTGTTGTTCACCTTGCTCGATTTACCTTTCAAGATCCCTAGCGAGGACATAATTTTTAGAGGGTCCAATTGTTTGCAGCATAGATAGCCTAAACGCACTTGAAAATTGGCTCTTATACATGTATTTCCAAAAGTCCTTTACTTTTTCCAAAACAATGTATCATGCTCATTACACTGTATATCAGATGTCAGTTGTCCTATTGTGTTTGATTTTACTTTGTTTCTGTTTCTGTTTCTGTTGACTTGTTTCTGTTTCTGTTGAGGAAGGATGTTATTATATCCGAAAATTTCAGTGATCCATTTTTGTTGTTTTATTTACGAAAAGTCAAGAAAATTTTTAAAGGAAACCTTTGCAGATCGTATTAATTGCTGTTAAGTTAAATTCCAAGCAAAACTATGTTTCTCCAGTCGCTCATTATGTCGGGGCTCTCTTTCTTCGTTTTTTCTCAAAACAAAATTAAAAATCACTAGTTGAAATTGAGAACCTGACAGATAGCACCAACTGCCGACCATTTTCTGTTTATTGAAGAAAAAACCTTTGGTTATTTAGGGACCCGTTGATGGCATCCACGCGGCCACTCTTTTTGTCATTTTTTATTAAAAGCTTCTTAAGCGGCAGCTCACGGAGAGAGAGCAAAAGTGATGGAATCAATTTTCTCTGTTTTCTGTGAAAGTTTTTGTGTTACAGAATGTTACTTCTTGGAAAGTCAGATGGTGATGTAATTGACTTTCGCTCTAGCGTCTGTCGGGGTTCCGATTTTTTTATAACCGTGTACAGTGTATATAATATCTAACTCAGTGTACAGTAAATGTGCTGACAATCTTAAAACATTTCAACAATTTTTGAAACTCATAAACCAAAATAGCCAGCTCTGGAATGAACCAAAATGCACGTTAATACTCGTAAATTCGAAAAATTTCTTGGCGGAACCCCTAAACGCTGTAGGATGCCGCGTTCCGGCCATGTTCCCCCAGTTGAAAGTCAAGAATCTGCAAGCATGCCTTCGGACATTACTTCTGATATTCTGTTTTCATAAACAACTTATTTATTGATATATCGATTGATTCATAAATGACAGTTTTCGAATGTTAGAAGTTAGATTGAATGATGCTTAATTCAACGAATTTAACTGCAAGCTGAAGATGGGAAAATCTCATTCATCCGCTTCCAAGTACCAAAATATACTAATTTTTTGTCTATCTAGAATATTTCTCAAAGATATTGACAAAATTCGGTCAGTTATTCAGAGTGTCCTAAAATGTACTCATATTTCAAATGTATACATATTTCGTTGAAGACACGACTTTGATCTGTTTTTTTTACGAGTTTAGTTTCAGTTCTTTCAAAGTCTCGAAATAGTGGTCTTGTCTTTACATCACAACAGTGCAATAAAAATCCAATCGATATCAGTAGGTAACATAATTTGTCCCGTACGCGGGATATAGACCGGCAGCCCAGAGCACTTAAAATAGATGAACGAGGCCCGTACCAACATCTGATCACGGGAGCATTTAGAGTCCACCTCAGCATGTACAGAAATGGACGTCTGCCGTTGTCTGCACTCTGGGTGTGACCTCTGGGGGCCTTACAAAGGGCCCAGGAAATGAGCTAGACTAGATATTCGAGGTACCGGCCAAAACTGATTTAAAACGAACAATAGTACCGCACTGAACACCGAATGACCCATGACAGACAAATTGCACTCTGGAATGGGTCCGGCAGAAACCAAAAAGGACCCCCCCAAAAAGAAAAAACGAGCTAGCACATATATTCGAGGTACCACACAAAACCAATTCCATATGATTCAATACATGTCACAGATTACTAAA
The DNA here is from genome assembly GCA_002633005.1 of Phoronis australis. Classification (NCBI taxonomy): domain Eukaryota; kingdom Metazoa; phylum Phoronida; family Phoronidae; genus Phoronis; species Phoronis australis. The sequence goes on from NMRA01000015.1 coordinate 6,265, forward strand.
ACCCCGACAGACAAAATACACTCTGGGTTGTGCCCGGCAGAAACTCCCCCAAAAATCTCAACCATGGTATGCCATCAACTTGAAAAATTTGAGCTAGACTAGATTTTCGAGGTACCGGCCAAAACCGATTTTAAGCGAATAATAGTACCGCACTGAACACCAAATTACCCATGACAGACAAATTGCAATCTGTAATGGGTCCGGCAGAAACCAAAAAAGGACCCCCCAAAAATGAGCTAGCACATACATTCGAGGTACCACACAAAACCATCTCCATATGATTCAATACATGTCACAGATCACTAAAACCCCTCAGATTAGCGTGACAGACAAAATACACTCTGGGTTGTGCCCGGCAGAAACTCCCAAAAATCTCAACCACAGTATGCCATCAAAATTTGATCTAGACCGGCCAAAACTCATTTAAAACGAACAACAGTACCGCACTGAATATTGAATGACCCATGACAGACAAACTGCACTCTGGAATGGGTCCGGCAGAAACCAAAAGAGACCCCCTAGAAATGAGCTAGCACAGACATTCGAGGCACCACAAAAACAACTAGAAAGATTATTGTCACGGCGTGACAATAATCGAATCTGCGCGTGCATATTTCTGGAATTGTTATGGGAAGTTACTGAAAGCAACCTGTTTACCAATATGAAAAGGAATTCTTTAAAATTGTAGGAGAAATTACTTGTTAATAGTTTGATGAACTTTCCACTAATTGACCTCTTACGGTGCATTGTGAGCCCTGATTAGGGAATAATTGTAAACTCGATTAAAAGCGTGGTTAATGCTAAGAATCACAGATGTTTTACTTTAAGAACATCACGAGACGAAAATCTACTAAAAAGGCGCAGACGCACAGTTCACAGTACTGAAGATGGTACCCCTTTTTTTGTTTAGTCATCTAGCTTTTTTGTTAACAAAAGGTCTACTTGGTCAGAATTCGAGCCCCCCCCCCAAAGGCTGGGGGCGCGCATGATCCGACAGTGCCAACTATTCACGAGGGAAGTTGTGATTCGAAATTTATCAAAAACATAAAACATTCGTGCACAGCAAAGCAGTATCAAAACATTCGACCCAAACAGCCAAAAAATACAAAAGAATTGACCGAAAATCGAAAGTGAGTCAGGAATTTTAAAGAACGTGAATACCGCTTTTTTGTTAATTACACAAAAGGACTATAATTTCCGATGGTTAGTTATAAAATAATGTTAATGTTTCCCATATTATCACAAGGATAGCATCTTATTTGCAGATGGTTACTATGAGTTGTTTGTAAGGAATTCCTACGTGTGGAACTGTCGAGGCTACCATTGCGGTGACCGTGTACATGTTGAACGAGTATACCCAAATACTCGCAATAATAAACAAATTAAACAAATATTTCAGCGTTTTTTTAGGTCAAGTTAAATTCGTGAACCGCTATAGATACTTCGGAAAGAGCAAAAATACACCTCACTGTGAATGCCCAATCTCCCATATTCCCCCGGTTACCCGTCAAAAGTTTGCAAGCATGCCTGCGGAAATTGTTTATAACATTTCTTTTTGATTAACAAATTCGTTGGTTTTTGGATTAAATGTTCATGTATCTACGAAAACCGACAGGTTAATAGGTGATTTTTGACAATTCGAAGCTAATCTTTTAAGAAATGATGACGATTTAGGGAATTCAGTTGAAGCCTGAATATGGAAAAATCTATAATCCGATCCCCAAAGAGTAAAGTGCACTTGGACGCTTTTTGCCTATCTAAAATAACTATCAAAAACATTGAGGAAACTTGGACACTTCACAAAAAAAATTTACTCACAATTCAAATGACAATAAATGCATTGCTTTTTGACTTCGGTACAAGATTTGTTGTTTAAAGTCACCAACAGGGGATTAAAAAAGAATCAAGTCATCAAATCCAGGTAAACGCATTGCTCATGGATTTCATTGTTGGTTTCTTATTTACATGTTCATGTATCTACGAAAGTGGACTGATTGAGAGATGATTTTTTTGACAATTAGAAGCTAATATTGTAAGAAATGACAATACTTCAATGCAGGCCGACATTGAGAAAATTCAATCTATCATCAGATCCCCAAATATAAAAGTACACTAAACGATTTTTGTCTATCTGAATTAAGTCTCAAGGAAATTGATGAATTTCGGACAGCTCAACAATGTGTCCTAAAATGTTGTCACAATTCAAATGACAATGAATTGTCATTGCTTANAAGTGTCGTCGGAAGCGCGCGCACAATTGATCTCCGGGGTTTTGTCGATGAGCCACGAAGACTCGAAACGCGTTGATTTTCATAACAGCAATTCACAATGCAAAAAATATATTTTCAGAGTGAACCCCTCCCCCCTCATTTTTTTCCAGGTTGGTTTACTTGGGGTTTACACACGCTGGCGGTGCCGGCGTTTTTGTTTTGCTGGAGACGTTTTTGTTTTGTTTTTTGTTTTTTTTAATTTTTGGGTCCTGGCCCGAGGGGGGGGGTTTAAACCCCCTGAACCCCCCCCGTAGATCCGCCACTGCAACAGAATATTTATACTGAACACAAGAAAGGTGGGCGAGATAACTCAAAACATGAAAACCCACAAAACTTCCTCTAAATGCTACATCTAGTTCCAAAACAATTCTCTGAACAAGGTCGCTGGTTCCAAACCAATTCTGTGAATCAATCTGCTGAACTCCAGCAATGAACCCAAGTCATTACCAATTGTGGCACAGGACAAACAAGAGTTGAGTAATTCCGGTGGACAAATAACAGATTATTGTTGTTGTCGGAAATGCCTCATCCCAAAGCTGACAGGTTTTCAAAGACTTTTAAGTTACACAACTTGCAAAACAAGGCACAATTGTTATTATAAACATCCCACAACTGGTAACAGACATGTGGTGAATCACTTCCCATGAACTCCTAGGAGGTTACAAATTCTGGTAAACAACCAATATGTTTAATTAATTATACACTAGTCACTAAAATTGCATAACATTGCCTTAATTAGACTAATTATCTACAGAAACAAAAAATGTCACCAACATCTATATACACGACACATAATGATAACACCGACAATTCCAGTTAAGCTGAATTGAATATCTGACCGGCTATCGTATTAACCGTCTGGTTTGTCCCTAAAATTTTGTCTGAGAATGTGACCACATGGATACAATGGATGGTCTCAAACCTGTAGAGAGAAATACAAATTTGACAAAACACACGTGCAAGTCAGGAATTTCATTGTCATATAGTGTTTGATTTTACTTTATTTCTGTTTCTGTTGACAAAGGACGTTACTATATCCGAAAATTTCAGTTGATGCATTCTTGTTGTTTTATTTACCTATTTATATATGACATATTCTGTATTTCTGATTTAACATTCACCCTGGCGGGAAAATGTTCTCCTCGCACCTTGAAACATTTTCACTTAAGTGAAATAATTCCAGCCAGACAATTTCCTCCCGGGCAGAAATGTATAGCCTCGCTGAACAGCGATACCTGCGTGCAGGTAGGGGACCAGCGAACACTTTCTGCCCCGTGCGTGCCTGGCCACCGATCATCAAGCGGCACGCAGGGAATCAGAGTGCGACTTAGCTTAAACGCGCCATCTAGTGGCACCCAGCTAAATGTATATTTGAGCAATAGCTCCTACCCCAATCGTAAGCAATTGAAAAATTAGCGCAGGCGCACTCTTTCCTCAAAGTTGCTGAGAAGTTGTAACTAGCCACGTGAGTTTGCGGTGTTGTTTCCTATAATAATATATCTAGATTCAAATTTTTCTGCTAATTTTCTGATAACAATGTGGTAAATACGTTATCACCGTAATATTCAACCAGACTTACGAATCAAATAGCTTTGTATTTTCTGGAATTGGCATTTCTCGGACGATGAACTAGTAAAAAGTCCGCCATTTTCATTGTCGGAGTGTGTCTAATTTCCCGGTAGCGCACGTATATACCTTTGTACCGTACGCATAAAATGTGGATTCGTACGGAAATCAGGCCTCCAGTACGCAAGTACGCACGGCCAGGCAAAAGTACGCAAATTAGCAAATTCAAAAGAGATTATTAATTCGCTAGTTTCTCAATAAAAACGCCGATTTGTAGAGGAGACGGACGAGAAAGAAGATTTTAAAATTAGAAATTAAAAAATACTGTAAAATCATTATTTTAGCTAAAAAGTTAATCTACAAACTTGCTTCGTGTTTATCGAAATAGCCTGATAATTGGCAAATCGAGAGGCCTCTTCTATCGGTATGTTGAAATGTGTCACAGGCCTAACCTAATACTGGGGAAGACAACCAAAAAGTAGGTGCTCCATAGCCTCCATATCTGCCTCCATGTACACACCCGTGACCTAAAGTCGTGAATATAAGCATAATAAGCAGCTGATATTATACTACCCANGTAACAACTTTATTTCGAACGGTGAAGTTGCGATGCCATTGAACTTCAACGTAGCCGATGGTGGCGCTGACATGCGGCGACTTAGTGAACTAACGACTGCTGTTTGAAAAGTGCCAATGCGCAGCAGTTTGACAGAATTTCTGAAAATTAAATAATTACCAATTAAAAGAGTGATAAATTCCTCATCTAAAAATCGGGGGGGCATATTGCGCAACTGGAAAAACATCAATCTCCCGACCGACCAAAATTAGGCCTTCCGGACGATCGAAAACTCGCCATGAAAACTTGGCCTTGACTTCAAGAAAACAACTTGAGGAGATGCGCACGAATCTAAACTACATCCTGTCCAAATTTCATGTTTGTATTTGAGAGTATAGTGCTCTTTTGGATAGGAGGAACAAGAGGTACTTTTTCGAAAGTTGATCGCATGGCGGAAAATCGTGCGCTAAAAAAAGCTTACAAAAATGATTTATCAGCGCTAATTTGATACAAAAAGATTACAAACTTACAAATAAAGACTAAGGTAACGATTTATAACACAAAATTGTCTTATAGTTAACTTTGAAGTCTGAAATCGGGTAGTTTACCGACGTGGGTTTTACACGGAGGCAGATATGGAGCACCGTGACCTACTTTTTGATTGTCCTCCCTACTTAAAGCAGGCCTTTATCCAGGATTTCGAAAATAGGGTGTCCAAAATGGGGATCCCAATATTCCAGGGTGTCCATGATTCCGACGCGTAAACCCCCACCCCCAGCAATCCCCCAAACACACATTTTTTACAAAAAAAATGCATAGACCAGGGCTCAACATTAACTTTTTAAGCCACTTGCCCTCTGGGCAAGTAGTTGAAATTTTTACTTGCCCGAACAACAAATTCACTTGCCCCAAGTACAATCCCAAATAGCACCGTGCATGTGCACACCTAGGTAATGTGTTACCGTAGGGCTGCCTGTGCTGAGCCTCCTCTTGTGTTGTGCACGCTATATACCATACATGAGTTGCTATTTTTTTAACGATTCTTCTTATAGAACATTTATTTATAAGGGGTGTCAAAACACTAGAGAGACAAATTAGAACCATTGTCACATGTTCACAGGTGCCGAAATGAGCTAGGACATGACCTCTACTCTAGACACTTCTGTGTATTCATTAGTTTATACGCCCTCATGCAATAAACTTGAGTCGTTGCTAACCTGAATTTCAATTTTTGCTATCCGTAAAAATCTTGCAGTTTTGGCCATCGGTACCTTGCATTAAATTAAAATCAAATTTTAACATATAATAATGCCACATATACTTTTATTTTCAATAAATAATTACATTTTTGAAAAATAGATAGACCGCGAAAAAGTCACCCTTCAGACTTCACAGCGGCAATCCCGAAGACCGTATTCCTCTTCTTTCGGGAGTCGCCACCGGGAGTCGCCACCGGGAGCCGGGAATTCATAAGAATGTCCTTTGGAATTCCCCCTGAATAAATACCAGGCCTTTTACACTGCTGTGTAGTGTAGAAAATATGTCGTCAATCATTCACTTTTTAGCTTTTGCGCTTATCTGTATGACTTACATCCGCCGACAAACGCGGTGCTTCCAGCTGTACATGGGTAAACGCCGGCAAAAATCAAACGTCATCCCGGCCTTGTTCACTGTCTCGCAGGCCAGAAAACCTAATTTCCCATGACGGAACCCATCCCCGCACTATTTTCATTTCATATTATTGCTTCGATTCTTCCTGAACTCGTTTTTTAGCAACTAAACCAATGTCGTCCAGGCCTGTTTAGACGTTTTGCCAGAGTGCAGACGATCAGTAGTATCACGTGACAACTTATTCAGAATCTGCAGGGCACGTTCAGAGAATCGAAAGGATTTGACCGCGAGCGTCATCTGTGCACGCTGCATCACACTCGTTCTATTTTCCTTTCGGTGCTCATTCGAAGACAGGAGTTTCTTTGACGGCCACAGGGGCTTTTTCGACGGTTTTTAGGCTTGTGTCGGGGTTCGTTACTTTGGAGCAAATGTCGAGCAGACAATCTTAGGATCTACTTGCCTATGCGGCTAGCTGTTTAACTTGCCCATCGGGCAAGTACTTTTCAAATTCCACTTGCCCGACGCAAAATCTACATGTACACGGGCAATCGGGCAACCGTTAGTGTTGAGCCCTGCATAGACCAAGACTTTTACAATGCTATCAACCAAGTGTGAGCATAGCAACATTGTATATTTCTTCCTGCTTTGAAAAAGCCACCACTGTAAATCTTCACAGTCTTCCTTTAATCATTACAATGTGCGAGTTCAAACTTGAAAGGTTTCTATTGATAGTGGGCGTCCAAATGATACGTTGGGTGTCCTTGCCAGGGTGGCCATATTAGTGCTAGGGCGTCCAAATGGACGTAGGTTGCATAAAGGCCTGCCTTAAAGTCGTGACCATTTCGTTTAGACGGAAATGCTTGAAGTAAGACCACACGAGTCAACTACAGTGCTTACAGTTACTCTAGACGACCTAAAAATGCATTGCACTGTTTATTAATCCAGTATCAATTGAAAAATATTGTTATATGTTTTGCACCCAACTTTGATGTGCACAGACGTTTTCAATGAGGTTGTTCACGTAAAATGCTAAGAACCCAGCATCAATTATCTCTCTGTATTTTATTGCTTTGGCCTTACAAAAGTTGATTGACCTTGGGACATTTTGATACATTGGTGCATCAGCGAGTTTTTGCTCAGGGATTTCAGCACAATTTTCTGTAAAATGATTTTAATTTATCAATGAAGTTTGATAGGAATGCACCACAGTTTTGTAGAAATCTGTCATAGGCTACAGATACATCGCATAGCGTAAATTTGATGAATCCTAACTTCTGATTTCACCCGTTTCGGAGACCGGGTTTTAAAGTGAACTATGTTTACTGTTGGTAAAATCAGGCTCAGATTAGATGCTGAGGGCTGAAGTACCACGCCAGACAAGATTTTAAACCTGGCTTGTTTTTTGGCGTCCACCCCTCGATCAACCAAGCCATTCTAAGGATGATTTTGAAAATTGGCGTATATGTTCTCAGTGTGAAGAGGACGGTTGACGATGATGAATTTGACTACTGTGGCGCCTTCTAGTGGTAGTTTTGTTTTGGGCCCATAGCTGCATCTCCTAAAATCACTGCAGGATCTTTATTAAATTTAGTAATTGTATTTATATGAAGCTAACAACAGACGACAACGTCTAATGAGCACTGTGCCCCATAGTGGTAATTTCATTTTTTTCTTTTTTTTCCTTTTTCCTCTGAAGTTCCTTGACAGATTTTTATGAAATTTGGTAATTTTTCTACTAAAGAAGCGATGGCATGTTCTTTTCAGATGGATTGGATGTTTTTTCGCCATCTAGTGGCTATTTATATGAAACAAATAAACAGCCTTAGAATCACTCCGTTTGCGGTGCATTCGTGGGTGCATTTCAACACTCAGCGTTGCTCTTGTTAAACTTGACGCGCTTTCCCCAAACTCGACGTGGCAAAATCCAAACCCATTACCGCATCGAGTCAAAACAGGTCGTGGAGAACACTTGTACATGGTGACTGCACTGATTTCGTAGCATGTTGAGCTGACAATAATACTCTAGCCACACCTCGTGGTCTTTTCGCATGCAGGACGGTGGTACGTGTTCACAGACTCTTGCAATGAATAATTATTCAAAAATTTTGTGAATGGTTAAGAAAATATCGTCCGGTGTAAAATGTTGTCCAGTGCAGATTCAACACATTTTTGCAGATATGGTAAGAAATGAGGTGTACATTAGGCATTTATTAACGTAACTATGTTCAGTAAGGATATTTGTGACCCACCACCACAAAATGAGTCTTAAGTCGGGATTTGTCATTTTTTAATTGTTATTTTTTTCTGAAAATACGGTGTTTTCTGATCATTTTGAGGTATGAAACATGTCCTTATCTTCACAAATGACCGAGTTATTGCCAATTCTAGTCGGGGAAAGCGAAAATTTAGAGCTTTCAAAAGTCAAGGAAAATGGCCGACAAAAAGTGCCGATAGTGTCTTTAAAATTTCCATAGCAACCTGCAGTTGAATGCTACATTTCAGACTTATTAGTATACACAACAACATAAACAAATAAAAGTAATCAAAAATTAGAAAGAATATAGACCTTATTATGTAATCTCAGCCAAAAAGGAGTGATATTCATGTTGGGATGGTGCAACTGGGTCAATAAATTTCCCAGCTAATGTATACAGGGTCAGTCCACTTGTGGCAGGAGGGGTTACCGCAAGTAAAACAAGTAGTTAAAGTGTATTTTGGAGAAGTTTAATAAAATGAAGTCCTGTAGATTACAAAATACACGTACCTGGCTGATTTTTGTTCAAAATAATTCAAAATTTTACGCTAGTGTGAATAATTTTGAAAAAAATGACAATCACTCATCCCTATCCAAGTCCACTGACACTGACTGAAGAGCAACGATTTCCTCGACTTCTCACCGAGTGATTCAGCCCTATCGAAGATTGTTCTCTCTTGCAGTAATATTCAGCTGCTTGCACCCCGATCCACTGGCTTTGCAGATACAAGATATTGTTGTGCGATTAAGCTAATCCGGACTGTTTTCTTCAAGTTCTGTTTGTTCCAATCCAACGACTTGGAATCCAACGTAACCGTATTCGCGATGGGTCGATCATGAAACTCATCTGGCGACGAGTTGCTGCCGTCAGACGACTCGTCGCTGTCACGAAATTCCTCCTTGTCTCAATCAACAAATGTGCTCTGTTGAGTTCAGTTAATTCTCGCTGATCTTGATACGGCAGTCAGAGGCAAGAGTTAATCATTGAGATATCAGCTACACGGCGACCAGCCATCTTACTGTCTTGAAAACATGCCGTGACCTAGCTCGCGACCCCACGGTTTCACGCCCACTTAACTAGTTCTAGCGAATGAGGTCAGCGATGCATTGGGTTAAAAGGTCGTTGCTAGCTAAAAGACTGGTGAGTGACACTTCTGTTGAAAATACCCCGACTGCAAAAAGTGAAATAACGACTGATGATTGGACGAAAAACTCAAAGAGCTTACTACATGCATGCATAATGAGCAGAGTTTGACCTTTCTGTTGATGTGTTTACGAGCGAATTGGGTCATCGGAAGACTGAGCAATGATGACACGAAAACCGGCAAATTTCGATGAAAATTTCACGAGATATGCAGTCGCGGAGAAGGTGATGTTTTTTAAAATGAAATAAATAAGGTTTAAAATGAAGTTTGCTTGTTTTAAAGTATTGTTTTGTGAAGTAGAATGAATAAATAATCATATTCTGCAATAAAAAAATTTGACCTAATTTTAACCAATAGCGACTGTTTGCAGTCTTGTCACGAAATAGAGTTTCCGACTTAAGACTCATTTTGTGGTGGTGGGTCACATTTTCTATTGATTAACAGGATCTTTTCACTAAGCGCATTGTCCCTCAACTAAACTAAATTACTCTGAAAATTGGTGATCAATTCACAACATGGATTTTAGAAACTGTTTCAGAGGCAAGGAAGTAGGAAAAATACCCAATCGCTTATCCGGAGGGTGCTTGAATGAGTCCCCCATTTGGCAAAGTGGGCAAAAAGGTTGTGAGAGAAACCAAAAGTCCGAGAAAACGAGACAAAAGTCTAATAAAGAGGCAAGAATTCGGCAAAAGCTCTGTGAACTCTGTGCAATCCCATATTTAGTTACTGAAAGGTCCACTGCGAAAAATTCAACCCCCCCTATATTTTGGAAAATCTGCAAATTTACAGATAAATCTGGTGTTCAGGGTACTCCAATGCAGTTTTGGTGGTACACAGGTCTGTTTAGTGAGATGAGGCCATCCTCCCGTTTTCGGATTTGATTCAATGTAGTTGGCGCCACCTAGTGGCCATTCCTACTGTTTTCGAGTCTGTTTTTTGCTGTCCACCCTTCTATCAACCAAACTGCTGCTAGCATGATTGTGGAAATTTGCATGTATGTTCTTACTATGATGAGGGTGGCTCATGATGATTTTCCGACAACTACGACTACTGTGGCGTCTCCTAGTGGCAGTTTTTTTTCACCCATGGCTGTATCTCCTAAACTGTTCACAGGATCTTTACTAAATTCAGCAAGTGTATTTATATGATGTTAACAATGGATGACCACGACTTTTAGATGAATTTTACTACTGGTGTACCCCCTATTGACAATTTTAGTTTTTACATTTATCTCTGCATCTTGAAGATCCTTGACAGGTTTTAATAAATGTTAGAATTTAGACATCTATTAGTGAGATGATGCTATCCTTCTGTTTTGGATGGAATCGGGGTATTTTGCGGCTTCCTAGTGATCATATTTGCTGTCTTTGAGTTCACCCTCTATCGATCAAACCATTCTAAAGATGATTTTGAAAATTGGCCTATATGCTCTCAGTGTGAAGAGGACAGGTGTCAGTGATGTCTTTGACTACTGTGACGCCTCCTAGCTTTGTTTTGTTTTGAACCCATAGCTGTATCTCATAAACCTATTGCTGAATCTTTACTAAATTTACTAAGTGTATGTATATGAATCTAACAACAGACAATGACGACTGTTATTACACAGATCCAACAAGCGCTGTGCCCCCATTTTTTTCCATTTTCTTATGTTTCTCTGAAGTTCCTTGACAGATTTTCATGAAATTTGGTTAATAGCTTTCTAAAGCAATGGCATGTTCCTGATGCATTTGACGTTTTTCGCCATCTAGTAGCCATTTTATGATACAAATAAACAGCCCTAGAAGCACCCTGTTTGTGGTTCTTTCGTGGGCGCATTTCAATGCTCCACATTGCTCTTGAAAAATTTGGACTCCCAGGTTTGGAATCCTGTATAAATGCCTGCTTGGGTATTTTCATTTCCTCAAATGTCAACTCGGAAGTGAATGTTGCCTGTGCATATGCGAATTCTGGTCAAGCAACCAGTCGTTCTTTAGTTTGAAAGCCACATGACATGTATGATTATGTTCTCCGAGGAGAAATTTGGTTGAGCTGTTGGGTATCTAGATATTGAAAGGGTCTGCTTGCTTTGATCAGGCTTGTGTTAAGTAAGTAAGTTAGTTTTATATGTCAGTTGACTATGTAATCTATGAATGGGCTCAAAAGCTTGACATCTTGGATATGTACCACTGGGTGCAACGGGTTGTTTGTTTCACCTGGCCTCGTTTTGAAAGTGCAGTGATTTTGATGAAACATGATCAGAAACTCATAATAATCTGTTGCTGAAAGAGCTCGCCATGTTTGTGTTTTTCAGTGCAAGATCATGGCGGATGATGAATCTGATTTTACAAGTGGAGATGCTGGAGCATCTGAAACCTTCCCCCAGCAGTGCTCAGCTTTGCGTAAAAATGGTCATGTCATGATTAAGGGAAGACCGTGTAAGATTGTTGAGATGTCCACGTCAAAGACAGGGAAACACGGTCACGCTAAGGTAGAGTGTTGTTGGAACATGCAGAGTTCGACGTGGCGATTCAGTGTTCTCCGTGATGTGTTTTAATACCTGTTTGATTTTGCCGCTGACCTATTAAAATAGCACGTGACACAGATTACGGTATTACATGAAAGCATTTTAAACACTATAAAAGCCAAAAAGTATACTCCATATTACTGTTAACTTTAAAAAGTTAAAAACAATAGATTTTGGTGGTGAGTGTTTAAGTTATGTGGCACTAAAAAGCATTTTCAGTTGAATAACACATTTTTTAGTCATTTTCGACACGCAAAAAATCAGTGTCTGCAGTTTACAATACAATAATATTGAATGTCTTCTCATATAAAGACACATGATTTCATTACCAAAAAATAATTTTATGTTTCAAACATCTTCATGGTTGAACGACTCTTTATTAAGTGGATGGTTTTAATGATATTATCTCACCCGCAATGGGTTTAAGGTCAATACATTGATAGTTTAATGACTTTAAGGCTCAAGTTTTTGGATTTATTCCAAAAGACTATGTAATGTTACTTCAAACGTAAATTTGGTGTAGGTAATTTTTAGGATGATATGACAAAATGACACGATGTTAACAAAAATTCGCTACGGCTTGAGAAATTCAAAATATTGATGGTAGTTATGATTTTCCTGCTGAAGTTAAAGACAATGTCATTGAAGTTGAAATAATTTTCTGGCTCAAGTTAATGGATTTATTCCAAAAGACAATGTCATGTTAATAGATTTATTCCAAAAGACAATGTCATGTTAATAGATTTATTCCAAAAGACAATGTCATGTTAATAGATTTATTCCAAAAGACAATGTCATGTTAATAGATTTATTCCAAAAGACAATGTCATGTTAATGGTAATCCAAACTTTACTTTGACACGGACAGTTATTTTTAATTGCATAAAAGAGAAGAAAGTTTGTTATGCCTTGCAGTTCATAAGTGGTGGAAGCATATGAACTCTACAACCATCTTCTCAACTTTCTCTTACAACTGTGGAAGAGCTTTTTCAGAAAGTTGGGGATTGTTTTGAGTCCCTCAGACAACATTTTATTTCTAAAGCACATTCCAAGTATACTGCTGAAATGAAATGTTGCAGTAGACAAAGGAATTGTTATGGGAGATTTTGATGAAAATTATTTTGTTTATCGCGCAGGATGCTGTTCATTGGTTCCATATGAACAATTCTCAAGCTACTTTCCATCAATTTGTGGCATATTATAAAACTGAAGACCTCATTGACTTAGCTGCATCTATTATTTCTGAAAATGTGAAGCACGGTACTGCGTCTCTACATACATTTATCATCGCCACTTTGATACGTTACTATACATCAAGAACACTATGCCATTTTTGAAAGAAAAAAAAACATTTACTTAAGTGGTGGAGCAGATAGTCAATACAAAAACTAATTCATTAACTTGTGTTACCACAAGGATGATTTTGAGCTTGACGCTGAGTGGCATTTCTTTGAAACTTCCCATTGAAAAAGTCCGTGATGGGATAGGAGATACCAATAAATGTCTCGTTGTCAGAGCAAGCCTGCAGGTTTTAACAATTTATCACATTTTCACTCCATTGCAGATGTATCATTGGACATTTTAACATATGTGACCCAGCACCACAAAATGAGTCTTAATTTATGATTTATTATAACATTCAAGTGTGTCAAAAATTGGCAGATACTAAAAAGTTTCACAAATTAACACTCTTTTACCTTAAATCAACAAGTGAAACTAGTTGTACTCATGTATGAAGACGGGCATTATTTCCGTACTGTGAATGCTCATTGAAACTGGGTGATTGTGATCCAGTAAGCATAGAATGCTATCTCACATGTTGTGAATGATCTGTGTGTGATGGATTGTGAATGTTTGTTCAAGTCCAGTGAAAGTGACACTGTAAGTCATCATTGTTATACAATAAGCATAGAATGCTATCTCACATGTTGTGAATGATCTGTGTGTGATGGATTGTGAATGTTTGTTCAAGTCCAGTGAAAGTGACACTGCAAGTCATCATTGTTATACAGTAAGCATAGAATGCTATCTCACACATAGGCATTCACTTATGAACGTGTACTTAAAACTATTGATGACTCTTGTCTTGTCTCTAGGTTCATCTTGTTGCAATAGACATCTTCACTGCAAAGAAATATGAAGACATTTGCCCATCCACTCACAACATGAATGTACCCCATGTCAGCCGAAAGGATTATCAAGTGAGCATTTATTCTTCAGTTATTTCACACGTTAGGCTATTAATTAAATTGTTCCCAGTATTATCATTACTTGTGCATTACTCCCATAATTTTTTGTTTTCAGCATTGCAAACAAAATCCACTCTTTTCCAGGCACTGCTTTCAAAAGTTGGACATTTTATAAACCTTCTGATGTGCAGAAGTTTATCGGTCTCCTTTTCAACATATTTCCACTGTTTTAGCAGGGCACTTAATTTTGCCCCAGATATGTTTCTGTCAGTAGACGTCACAATGTTTATGCATCTGGTCCCTAATTCTGTTTCTTCTAAACGTCACTTCTGGTATAACATGAGATGGGGCAGTGCACACGACCAAATCATTGTGCAAAGCACCGTCTGAGGAGTATAGAAGGGGTGCATGGCATTGCGTTCCGGGTTCTATGTACCCCTGGTTCTATGTGTCAGACTCAGTCTAGTGGACAACTGCAAATACACATTACAAATTCTTGCTGCTAATCTCGTGAAATCTTGGGATTGCAAGCTCCAACACTTGATGTCATGGGAGTTAACATTCCAGTTCCTTCAGTTCTATGATTTGGGTTACAAAAGTTTTAGTTTTAGAAAAAAGAATGGGTCGATTTTAAGAAAATTACATTTTTCTCTTTGCTTAATTGAGCTATCATTTGAAGTCCACAAAATGTACCGAGAGTAGCGTACATGAAGTAATATCCCACGAGACATTATTCCGCATATCGACCGAATTCCTAAGTTTCTTTCATTTTTTCGGCAGATTTTTTTAATTCTTTACTCAGACTGTTCACCTGGCGGATCTCATCCTATATGCACGCACTTGCGCATTAGGCTGCAAGTTTTCTCTAGTAAAAGAAACAGTTTTAAATGTGACGATTTATTACTTGAAAAGAGATAACGAAGATGAAAACAACGGTAACTGTGCATTGAACTTGTAACATCTGAAAATAGTAAATAAACACAGTTATTTGTTTGCATTACTGTGCATTACTTTTAAAATGCGTGGGTAAAAGTAAGGTGCACAAAAGCTGCACACTAGCTTATGGAGAACGTTGACCGCCGCACGGTTTTGGCACGTTGCAGTTTTTACGCGTGCGACCTGTTTAGATTTTCAGATGTGGAGAACACTGTGGCTGTATTGCATCCGACTGATTCAATGCATATGGGATAAAAACTTTGTGTGAGCTCAGCACCCCCTAGAAGCGTACTGCTTGCGATGCTCCAGAGGTAAATTAATGCTTCGCATTGCGGCTCTTGGTTCTTTTTTACCTTAAAACCGGTTACCGTCCCTTCCACACATCTTGTTGTGGACAAATATGAGAGAACTCTACCGATAACCACTTATAACCACTGCCAGTTTCTTGTTGGTTCTCCAGTTTCTTAAATGATGTTTATTTCTTATAGCTTGTCAACATTGAGGAAGATTTTGCTTCACTCATGGAAGACAGTGGCGAAACTAAAGATGACCTGAAGATTCCCGAAAGTGATCTTGGTGAGGAAATTAGAGGCAAATTTGAAAAGGGCGAAAGTTTTATGGTAAGTGGGTATCACTAAACATTTGTGTTACATTCTGTAGCAATGGCCACAGGCCGGAGAAGAGGCATAAAGCCAGATGTTATCGTAAACTCGCGGGTCAACGCTGCTCATTCCCGACATTTGGTCAATTTTTGGTTTTAAGCGTCCACTGCTTGAGTAATCGCCCATCCCCTACTTTGTGCAAATTTCCCCTAAGCGCCCACCTCTTGCGTCGTCGCCCATCCCCAACTTACCATTCACAGAACTTGAGCTTGAACTCTTTTGTTCACAGCTTCTCCTCGGACTCACATTTCCATGTTTGTGGAAACACGGAGTGCTTACAGCTTCGTACAATTGTCTTGAAAAGTACGTTTTTCAGCCGGCGTTTGTTCAATAACTCAAGCGCTGCAAATACCTTTTTAAACTTATCAACTGATCTTTTGTTAAATTGATATAGGCCTTCTCCGTAGATTTTCATAGAAGTGACACTAGTCTACTACGAGATTAGTCATCATTCAAAGATTAAATGTGGAACCCCCCTTGTGATGAAATTGCGTGATTTTTTGCGACAAGCGCATAGCCAACCAAATGAATGTGCTCCCATTCTTGGAACCACAAATCTTGGGTCGTGTGCTCCCAAACAAGCACCCCAGGCGATTTCTTTTAAAACTTATCGATTAAGTTAACGATTTGTTGCCCTGATCTTGGAAAAAAATCCCACATACAGCTTTCTATTACCGCGCCAGTATTCTGGGTGTTTGGTGAATGAAAAAAAATGTTAAAAAATCCATCAGCAAGAACCCACTGAAGCAGTCAGGAATGCCTCTTTACTAAGCTAACTTGGTGGCGACCGCAGAGCAGTTATTTCGTTTTTTTCTCCGCCCTCACCCTTGCATTTTAGTGACAATGTCGGTAAACCCGTGGTGAGAAATCTAGATCAGACTGGCGTTATTCGTGCGTTCAAGTTTCACGAGTGCGCCTCGCAAATATTAGGCCTGTTCTGTCGCGATATATTGCTATTGCTTTAATGTTGAACTTCAAACAATTTAATTATGAAGGTCGTTCTAGTCATCATTCTAGGTTGTACTTCATTATCCCTTTTTATGCGCCCACAAATTTATATGTGGTCTCATATTGCCATCATCTCTGTCTGGGCGTCCGCGGCTGTATCTCCTAAACCCCTTGGAGGATCGTTTTGAAATTTGGCTGGTGTGTTCCCAAGGGGTCTACGACAGAGGGCGACAAGTTTCGGACCGACCCGAATACCGCTGTGCCCCCTAGTGGCAATTTTAGTTTTTATGTTTGCCTCTGTATCTTCAAAGGTCTTCAACTGATTTTCATGAATTTTGGTACATTGGCATCTATTAATGAGTTGACGCTGTCCTCCCGTTTTCGGATTGCTTCGATGAATTTTGCGCCATCTAGTGGCCATTTTTACTATTTTCGAGTCGTTTTTGGCGTCCTCCCCTCTAGCAACCAAACCACTCTAAGGATGATTG
The DNA here is from genome assembly GCA_002633005.1 of Phoronis australis. Lineage (NCBI taxonomy): Eukaryota > Metazoa > Phoronida > Phoronidae > Phoronis > Phoronis australis. Next base: position 23,392 of record NMRA01000015.1, read on the forward strand.
TGAAAATTGGCGTGTATGGTCTATGAAGAAGACAGTTGACAATGGTTTTCCAATGACTTCGAGTACTGTGGCGCCTCCTAGTGGCAGTTTTGTTTGTTTTTGCGTCCATGGCTGTATGTCCTAAACGCTCTACAGGATCTTTATTAAATTTAGCAAATGTATTTATGTTAAGTTGACAACAGAGGACGATGACTTTTAAACAGATGGGTCTACCGGTGTGCCCCCTAGTGGCAATTTTAGTTTTTTACGTTTATTGCTATATCTTCAAAGGTACTCAACGAATTTCCATAAAATTTGGCACATAGACATNTCTGTCTGCAGTCCTATTGAATTGAAGTTATGCAACACTAAACTGGTGTTAACACATATAAGAAAATTGATGATTTTAAATAAAAAGTATGAGGAGTAAGATAAACAAGTTCCAATATTCACTTGACATAGAAGTATAAAAGAGTTCCTGGAGACAGTTTGAGATTCATAGATCCTTATAATTGAAAAAATGTTCATTGAAATTATAGACACATGGTGAACAGAGACACCTGGTGGCTGCCAAAAGTATTGCTCACAGGCTACTTTAGTTTTTGACAATATTGGACAAGACAACTAGTTCTTGTCTGTCAATCATTTAAGTTCTCAACAGGTCCTCCTGGAGGCAGTTTGTTTGCAAGCATTGGATTTTATATTTTAACCTATTAAAAATAATTAAAAAATTATGGGTCATGGGTTGGAGAAATAAATGAAAAATATGGGCGGTGGGTACGAAATAAAAGTGCCTTCCCCCCCCTCCCATACAGATTTTGCTGGAACAGCCCTGAGAGAAAACTCCTATCCTCAACTTTTTTCAACATCAAGATGGAGCACTTTTGCATTTGTATGAATGTCCTGGGCCATTTCCATAGCTGGGTTAGTAGGGACGTGGCGCCAACTCCTGTGGGTATTTTGTCTTATCGAATATCATCTTGGGTAGGTGTGTAGGCTTGGTAGTATCGTCTGGGGTGGGTAATTGAAAGAAGTGGTAACGGAGGTATCATCTTGGGTGGGTATTTGGGCCTTCCTAGTATCCTCTGGAATGTAAATAAGTGGAGATGGAGGTGAACATTGGGATGCAGCATCAGCTGTAAGTCTTGGATTCCCTCCAAGATACTAAATGTTGATTTTGACCACTTATACTCGACCAAATCACAATCGAGGTCCATATTCGGTGGCCACTTTTGGTGAAAAATGAAGATTGTCATATTACTGTAAAAGCTGGTTTATTTTAAAGTACTATCGTTCCAGGTTTGCAATCTTAAATATTTTTGCACAAGAACCACCAAATGGCCTAATGCATCACAGTTGTACAAAAGGGTACTTACACTACAAGTTGTGGTCACAACCCACTTCTACCATGCAAAAATTCATAAGGTAGCTGTTAATTTAATAAAATTTTGATTAAATTGAAGTATCACATACTAAAATAAGAAAAGTTATTACTGTGCTGATCAAGTTGTTCTAGGTGATGATACATTGCATATGGTAACACAATATAATGAGAACCTTCTCTTGCAATATGATTCTTACAAAAAAATGACTAGTAACTACTTTTTCTAAAACTTTATTGGTGCTATTTGCCTAGTTTTCAATACATTCACCAGTTGGTCAAAATAGTTAAAGCAATGCTAGGCCCAGTGTTCCACTTGTTGACAGTAAAAAATGGTACTGGTTGGGGGGTACGTACACTACGCACCGTCAATCGACGTCAAATTTTGACTTAAGTTACAAGTGTATGGGATGGTCTCGAGTTTTGTGCTGCCTCTAATTGTTGGTTTGTTGCAAGTTGAAGTTGCCTTGAGAGATAGAGAACCTGCCTCTACAACATCAGTTGTCACATGACGTGTCTTCTGGGATTTTCAGTACTAGCCAAGTCCTGTGTGGCATTTTATTGTCCACAAATTTGATAATGTCCATTGTTTTGTTTTTGTCAGACTATTCATTTTAGAAATACCAGTGTTGTTCATGACAACAGCAGTATGTAAAAAGTCTTGTGGGCAATACTTTATAGCACAGCGGCTGGAGGTACGTACACTACACAGGGGTATGTACACTATATTTCAATGACTAAAGGTTTATAAAATATCAGAGTTCATTTACTAATATTCAAAGCGAACAATTAAAAGTACAGCATGCAGCCATGTGCATATCTGTATGTCATTCTTTGAAAACAGGCACATGTTAAAATATAGGGGTATCTACACTACACAACTGCTAATATTTCACTTAAAACAAATGTATTTGAAATAAACACCCTTTTAACCTAGCATTTTTAATGGAGGAAGCTGTCTGTGACGTGTTGCTTACCGTGCAATATTTTTGTTTCATTGTATTTATGCACATGGGGGTACGTACACTACATTTCAATGACATGTCAGGTTTGTAACTAAATACTAAGAATCTGTTGACAGATAGTTGATTTAATAAATCAATTCAAAGAGAAAAAATAAAAAGCAAAGCATTCATGTGCATATCTGCCATACTTTTAAAATGGGCACGAATTAAAATATGGGGGTACGTACACTACACAAATGGTAATATTTCACTCAAAACTAATGTATTCGCAAAAAACTCTTTGATTGGCAACATTTGTTGAGAATCGGCCATTTATAGCAAAAACATAACAATAGATGTTAGTATACCTCTGGTTTAACCTAATCCCACCCAAAATAACCCTCTTAGTGAGTTTTACGTTCGCAATTCCCGAGATCGTGTATTTCTATATTTGGGGTCATCTTTGAAACAATTTTTTCACTCGATAAACGTTTGCCTCTTTTAATAAGTCCAACAGTTTCAAATTGCCGTACATGACACGTACCTATAGGACCAACATCGAATTGGTCCTATTGATAGGTCCATGTCAAACCCCACCACGATGGGGAGTGACAGATTGCCGAATAGCTTGAAAAAGTTGTTAAAGTGACGAAGAATTGAAGTGTTCTGGCTTACAATCGTTAAAATAATATAGAGTGGTTAGTAAAGCTGTTGGATGTGCATGCGTCATCTCCAGTATTTGAAGAAAACAAATCACGTGGATATTTTCATCGCTAGTGATGGTCTGGTGTCAGTATACAGCCTTGAGAGATGGATATTATCGCGAGTGATGGTATGGTGTATAGAGCCTTGAGAGATGCCTTTTGTCATGCAGTGGCCCTCAACGAGGAAATGGCATTTCTTGTCAAATCCATAGAATGTTATATTTTTAAACAAGACTTGTGTTGAATGAGAACATGTAAAGGGGTGTACAATTCTCCTTAAGTGGAATCCACGAATTTCGTAAACTTAAGACCCACTTGCCGGTGAAGTCGCCATGGTGCGTTGTCGGTAAACCTTAACTGCATCGTGAAATATAATTGAACACTAAATTTGTAGAATTGTTGTACTAGCAATTAGCTGAATGCATTGATTATTACCACTATGGACCGTTTTATGCCGTTGTTAATGTACATAGCAATGCATGCGTTATAGGCAATCGATCGCTTTGAGCATGCCATTACGTTGCTATTTTGTAAGATAGGTCAATTCATACAGCGGATTACCTGCTTGGTAATAGGAGTAATGTTTGTCAGCCAAATAATAAAGACGATGTATACGTTTGCAGTGCTATGTACGCAGTTCCGAAAAATATTTGAAGAACCAAAGGCAAGAATCGGTCTTCTGGAGAGATTATTTTTGTCGGGCGCGGATGCCGGGCCAATCATTCAATACATTGGCTGAGATTCCATTGGGACGGATACGAAATTTTATTGAGGCGTCACTTAGTACGAAGAGAGTAATAGAGAATCATACCTCCACGCCACGTCCTGGCGACACCGCCGTCGACTACATTCATGGGTGTAATCGCTGACTCCGAAACTCAAATGACTGATTTGTACAATGAGAATTGCTTTTTAAATTTATCCATTAGCCATGGTCCACGGGGATGCAAAATGAGTCGATACTGAGGGAACACAAACTCAGATTATCTTCGACCCTCACTAAACTGAGAAATCCTTCCCGTACCGAAGTACTTTCAGTCCAAAAATTCAGTATTACAGTTATGTATTAATAAGTTTTGACAAAAAGAAACACTTTATTGAGCAATGCAAACAGATTAAGGTTACCTCTGGAAACTAGTTAACCACTACTAAGTAGCAGTATGTAGCAAATATGTTGCAAGTATTCTAAACAACATGGGCGGCGCACCATTGGGCGCTGCCCGGGCTGTACCCCCTCCCGCTTCTCCCACTTATTTCAGTGCTGCGCCGCCCGTCTTTGGCATAGGCGGCGCGCACCTTAGGGGGCTGGGAGGCTATAGCCCCCACTTAGTTCAGTCTGCTGCACCGCCCATGAACAAGATAGGTCTTTCTGACTGCTTCATGTTGAATAGTCCTTATTTCACCATTTTTGCTTGGTTTTGAATTGTCTGGGATTGAAACTCGAGATGATTTTACGAATTTTCAGTCTTGAAGTTTTTCAACAAACACGTATATTTTTTATAAAAGTTGACAGAATAAACTTTGTAGTGCTTGGCGGTCGTACAACCACCGCACGACGCAAGTTTCTGGGGACATCGATTAATTTTTTGTTGTTGAAGTAGCAGGAACAAGCAGCTTTGAGGATTTTTGTATCTGGATCAAAGATCACGATTTGTTTCGACGGATCGGGTACAATTTTAAATGTCCTATTCGCCAAACTCCGGTGCAACAACTTCTGAACGCAGATTACATGACAGAAAAAAGATTTATACAGCGTTAAATACTGATATATCAAGTTTGTTCAACGAACGAAAACACAGTCCTTCGTAATTTTATATGAATTACCTTCAGGTTTGGCATGGCAGCGTGTCATTTTTCATCGCTTATTTTCTTCTCTGACAGTCTTATCGCTCGGGGACTGTATCAATGAAATATTCATCATTGCCTGAATGCCAACGATATTTGTTGAAGGAGATTAAATGCGATCTAACAGACATCTGATATCTGATAATACACCAACTACTAGACTGTTGTCGAGTTCCCATGACCCATATCAAAGGGACAGTTGGATAATGTAATAGTATTCTTGTCGCAATCCGCAATCATTTGATTTGTTCGAAAAAAAATCCAACTCTTGTTTTAAAATGTTTCCAGCTTCATCAACGCCGGACTCTGCTCAACAATCAATGATATTTTAACATTTCAAAAACGTCTGCGTAATTACCTCAATTTTCCAACTTAACATTTAGGACATTTAATGTACGGAGCATGAATCATTTCGGAAGAACTATTTTAAAGGTGACCAGCCATCAATATTGTCTTGGCGCGTTCTTGCATTGCGTATGTCCTATCTTTTTGCTGCTGAAGTTGTACGAAATTTGCGTCCTGTGCCAGTAACGGCATGTTGCCCATCTCTCTCCTATGCTGCCGAAATATATCATTCACATTCCTTCTTTGTGTATGAGGTCGCTGTATTGAACCTCGATCGGACGATTTCCATGACGTTTGTGTAATACTTTTCGAGAAAGACCCGTTTTTGTTGGCGCGTGCATCCATGCGGCCGATGTATCGCTGCAACCCATCGTCAATTGGAAGTGACCTGCCGACAATGGGCGGTGATTCATCCGTATTTCCGGATCTCCGTAGCAACATAACGCTGTTCATAAGCTCCTTTTCAGCTTTTAGTTTTCCAGAAACCAGGTGTTGGTTGGTCAGATTGCGGCGTTCAAACTTTCGAAATTTTTCCTCCTTCGCTTGTTTTTGTCGTTCTTTAGATTTATTGATAACCTCCGCTCTTTTCAGCTGCCCAGTTAATCTGTGCAAAGTATTGGAGTCGTAATGTCCTGGAGGAAATGCAGATGTTATGTCCGTGTCGTTAGTTTTCACTGTCGTAGCAGTTTTTCCTAATTTTGTTTTGTCTTCCATCTTTTTGCTGTACATAAACTCCACGAGATCTCTATGATCGCTTCCACTGTGTAATTCAACTTTGTCGCCAACACTGCAAATACTCTTTCCCGTTCGCGAGTTAAGTGTTGACTCGTTACCGTAATTATGTAAACAGTTGACGAACATAATATTTGCGTTCTCGTACTGTTTCCTCGTCGGCAAGCTGTTGAGTGGTTGCGGAGTGTGTGAAATCTTCGTAGCAGCGGGCAGGTTTGTTCTGGTGGTGACAGCGCGCAGACCAAGCGATTTTACTAGAGAAGTAGGGTATGACAACACTTTCTTCTTTCGCGCTCCTGGACTGCTAGAATCACCAGGTTTTGTGTCGGGAGCGAAAGATATCGACTTTGGTCTACTGCCAGAACTCGGTTTGGACTGCCTGTTTTCTTTTAACAAAATTCCACGCCTTTTCACGAACTCTTCCTGATTTGTGCTTGCCGTGGACTGGGTGTCGGTCGTAACCGCGGCACTGCTGGAAATCGAGATCCCACTGTCTGCGCTACTGAATTCACTGGTGACACTTTTGGCGGTGTAATTCTCATCATGCGACGGCGCGCGTTCTGTTGGAGGTTGTGGTCGTGTTAAGCCGCTGATGGTCAGACCGTCAACGAATTTAGAGGATTGCTTAAACTCCCACGTAAACCAAGTCGTTTCTGTTGTCTTGGGTCGCCTTGACTTGCCAGCCTTAAACACCATACTTGAAACACTCATTTCTTTCAAAAGTGAACAAAAATTTAGACGCGGTCTGATTTGGTTTAAATTTTCTTTTTCACAAGCTAAGGACTTGAGATTTCGGCATATATTTACTCCTTGCAATGTCAGACCTTCTAGATCCCCACCGACATGTTTACTTCCTTTACAAGTTGTTGCTTCGATCGAATCGACGCATTCAATGTTTTTTATCGATTTACATTTAAATGATTCATTGGTTGCCAGTACCGTAGCGTGTTGCCCATTCAACAGACCATTATGGCTCAGCCAATTGGTCATTGATTCATTAGTGGTATTTTTATGACCATATATTGATGGCCAATTAATGCCGCTTTCAGTAAGAAACCACTCAGACCTTTGTCGACTTGCTACTCCTGGCCCTAGAGCGGATTTTATTTTTACATCATGATCGGTCACATGTCGTCTGCTCTTGACGTGTGCGCGCGTGGAACATTTTCGTTTTTGCTGGTGGTAGATTGACATGCGAAGTGACGGCTTACTAATTTCCATTCGTGGAGACTTCATCTTTCGAGAGATTTCTGCTGGAAAACAGTCATATTTTGAGTTAAAATAATCCATACGTCCAATTATAATGTTTCAGGTTGTTTAAACCCCATCGCATACCACCGTTTAGACGTTTTACTCAGTCTTTTCTCTCCTAAGTCCTGCAAAAGTACGGAAACTGAAAAAGATGTTGTTTTAGAAGTCAGAATATAAAATCTTAGCTACGAATTTGAAAAACGGTATGCTGATTTGCTGCAGGTAATTTGCCCTTCCAAACAATCGAAACACAAATATATAGTCACCAAAGGGCAGAAAGGTGGCTACTCACCAACAGGCCTTAAAATATAAATGATAATTATTTCTTTGTTCGCATTCAGTGATCAAATGGGTTGCACATACATCACTTTTCGTCTGACCATAAAAGCATTGTGACGCGTGCTTGTTATCTAGTGTATTCAACTGCCAATCGGGTTGCGATTATACTTACTGTAAGCTCAGATATATCTATAGTCTATCTGAGCTGTAAGCGATTACAACGACGCAATTTTTTTCTCATCAAAGAATTTAAATTGCACATTGTTATAAAGATACTCTTAATGTTGCCACGTCTTCGTAGATTAACTTGAAATGAGAGAGTGTAGATGATCTGCAAAGTACCGTAATTGTTTTAAAAAATGAATGTACCATCTATAGAGAATCCTACACTCGTCTCAGGTTTATGACATAGTCAAAACCTCTTGGAAATTTCGTCAAAATCCCGAGGCTTGCCGGGAGCAAGGCGTGGCGCAAATCATGTAGGTGGTTGGGAATGAACAGGGACACTTATAATTCTCCATAGAATAATATATGACGCCGGTTACTGGCTCGCGTCAGCTTCAGTTTTCAGTAGCTACTGAATGATAAAATCGTAAATTAGACCTACGCAAAAATAGTTTCACATTTTTCTGGCCTATAAAACGCTTGCCATATTATTAGCCAACTACGGCATTTTTTGAAATCTGTAGAAATTTCTTCTAATTACAATAATATCAACAAAATTCTGTGGGCGTATCTTCGGGCAATCTCTTAAGGACGTTTGTGCCTTGCATGAACGTAGGGCAAGTGATGAAACATAAAAATGTGATGAGCTCTCGGCAACATTCCCCTCGTTCCTGCAAGCTTGTTATGTTATTGTGTAAACACATATCTCCACACTCTCAATGGAATGTTATTGTGTAAACACATATCTCCACACTCTCAATGGAATGTTATTGTGTAAACACTTATCTCCACACTCTCAATGTAATTTTGTGTGCAGATACAAAAAACTTCTTCAACGAATCAAAGTCCTTCCCGATACGTTAAAAGGAATGTTTTTTAATAGATATTAAAAGGGATTTACAAAAAGATTCGTGGGTGTGCATGAAAGCAGACTGAATCCAAACGGCAAGAAAATAGCGAAGATAATGTTGAAGGTGAGGTGTCTAGATTTCAAGTATGATAGTTGTCTTGGCGTCAGAACAGCATCGTTTCTAGTAAAGTGACGGGCGATTTCGTACATATAGACTAGTTACTTTCAAGCAAATCACTAAGCTTTTACTCCGTAACGCGGCATGATTTTAACTCCCGATGAACCTACCTCCACGTTTCCGTTGCCTACGAGAGAAAAACAAAATGCTGTGTGTCGCTTAGCAATCATTAGAATCCCCTTTCCAATAATAGTGATTTTCTTGCAGTGAGTCTCGTTCATCCACGTCCTCCCAGCTCTTCCTTTTAAACCTAACTTGGCTCAGACTAATTAGTTGTGTGTATTCGCAAGTGTCTAAGTAAAACGACCTTATTGAGGGCTTGCGATATAATCCCTAGACATTTATTCTGAGGCCCAAGAAGTAAAAAACAAACATCTTTGATAAGGCCCTTTTCAATTTTTCCATACGTTTCACTCCACGAAATGTGAAAATTCAAAAGTTGATGGCGTGCTCGCCTGTTCTCGTGGCATTCAATCAAACGTGGAAAGCGCACCAATGACATTTTAATTGTTAATTTAATTTAATTTAATTATTCTTTCCTCAGTGGCGCCGATGGAGCGACACTAAGCGTTTACTCCCATACAGACGACGGGGATAAAACTTGGCAAAATCTTAAAAAGAATTCTATTTGGTCAACTTACCGTCCAGACGCGCGACTTGAGAGAGAAAGACGCACCATCATTCGCATCTCTGCCATTTTGCTACAAATACCTCTTTAAAAACTAGAAAAGTTTGAATCCAGCAAGACCCCTAAGGTATTGGAATTTAAGCAGATAAGCTCATGGGTGTCATTAGGAAGGGGGGCTTATCTGTGGAAATGTCCTGTGACATCTGTGAAAAAGAAAAAAGTCTCCGTGACGACGTGGAAGAACACAGACGGATTTAGAATGTCGCCGGGGAACCCCAGTCTCAAGCCTAGGGTTCGGGACTCAGGGGTTTAGAGGATAGCAGCTGGAACTTTGTTGTTTGTCTTGCAAGAAGCAACTCCCGTTCCAAAATGGCAACACAGCCAAAGGGAGCCACACCGATACATCTTCTAGCGAAAAAACAAGGGTGCATGCTTATTATTTCAATCGTCACCAACTTGAGCCGGTGAAAGCTCAGGTCTCGGTTGAGTTGAAAGCAAGAATCTCGCCCACGACTGAGTAAGTATGCTCACTCACGTGCTTCTTTGCCAATACGTGGCGAGCTCTCGCGTCTAGGCAAACCATATACATTGTCATGGGAAGTGCGGGGCCGC
>NMRA01000015.1:33300-45830 GCA_002633005.1 Phoronis australis
GGGGTAAACCGTGGCAAACGGCATAGGCTTGGCATGGACGAACCCAGGGGTGTCTCGGTGTACTCGATGAATGAGCCCTCCCCTATTTGGCGACTGGGCAAAAAGCCGCCTCACAGAAACATAGGCGTGGGGCCGGCGACAGTCGAGAAAAGAAAGACTGCGCAATACGGATAAGAGAGAAAATTCAAGAGAACATTTAACAACTCTTAAAGGAGCATGCCACCCAAAAAACAGCCTAATTTGTATCAGTTTAGATTGAGTATTCTACTCCATAACGACACGTACGGTTGCGTTACCTGACACCTGACGGCAGACGGAGGTGTTGAAATTATCCAATGACGTCATCGGTTTCTGACGCAGTCTGTTTAGCAGTTCACAACACGGGTTACTGGTGTCAGCTTATCGCTTGAAGTCATTGTTTAACACCAATAAATCATCAAACTTCGATGTAAAACCCTTAAAAATACACCGAGTTCTTATATAAAATAAGTGCTGTTTTATTTCGCTCTTACGGATTTATTGGTATTTGGACACACCGTAGCCCAACAAAGTTCGGCAGGCCAATAAGGTCCGTCAGTAGCAGGAGTTGGGGTCTGTTCGGAGATAATTTCAAAGTATTTTCCGTGAGATACAGACAGGAGTACCTAGATCTGTGTTGTTTAGACTTGTGATTTTTTTATTTCTAAACACAAAACGCTTGTTAGCCTGGCCAGTGGCTCGGAGCCCGATCAGGCCCGTCGCGGCCGGCCGGATTGACTGCCAGTGGTTATTCCCGCCAGTGGCTCGGAAACTGATCAGACATCACGAACATAAATCAGCCAAAGTTCGTGGAAACTAAACTTCCAGTCAAGAAAATACTATACTAGTGGGCCAAAGTAATGTGCACTTGATTATGTTGGTAAATTAGCCACGAAACTGCAAATCTACTTACTCATCGGGGGCCGCTAATTCAGGTTCTGCTTTGGCCACAGCACCGTCAGGGCAGAAGTTGTACATTGACAATCATTATTTGAGCAATGTAAATGTAAATAAAGATTCCCATAACACCTGGCCGTGGGATGGAACTCGAGTTGTTTCACAACAGTTTCTGCCAGCAAACACTAAATTATCATGAACTCACACGGCCGCCTAGGTGTCCCGTCAATTAGTTTATTGCACCTAAAGGCGCCGGTAACGCGCAGTGATTTATTCATTGCTGGCTTCCCAAATCATTTGCACTCACGAACACTCCAAAGGCATTACAAATTGCATCTAATGAGACAGCCAATGTTTCAGTTTTATATAAGTATTGGTTAGGGTGAGAATAATTCATTTTGTAACACAACGCTCAGTAATAAACGCCAACATGATGGCAACTCGCAATCCCGACTTAGGGCGAGCTAGATCTCATCAGTCCCGACTTCGCAGGTGGATCGTTAAGTTTTACAGGCTATCAATTCGAACAGGAATACAGTAATGAAGAAATACTAGAGAGGCGCCGTGAACAAGCTCAGACAACGGAACGTATGGAGTTATTTGCCTCATACTTGCTATTTACAGCGTACATTTCATTCTTCACTACCATGAGCCACTTCCTAAGCATTTCGGAAGTAAAAAAAAAACGATATACCCGCTTTCCTCGCAGCTGCTTAGTTCGGACAAGCGGGAAAGATGCACCGCAACATAGCGGCATTCACTCTGCATATGAACCGCTGACGTCGTCTCACCTTCCTCACAGGTTAACGCGACACCTCTTGGCAAGGTAAGGTCGACCGTATGCGAGGCGATGTGGATATAGACCGATTAAGAAGTCAAAAAAGACTAATTAAATCCGGTGGCATTTTCCTTTAACAACCTTAGGAGGACTCTGGCCAGGATATTGTCGTTAGGGTCTCCGATTTTGCAGCACAGGTCGTCTAAATCCACTTGAAAACATGCACGAAATCAATCATACATAAATTTCGAAAAATTTGGAGCGTACTAGATTACTGGATTTTTAAATTCAATAAGTCGATCTTGTGAATGCAAAACTACAGTTTTCCATATGCCCCTCTCTGGCAAGGGATAACGGAGACAACTTTCGCTTTGTTTTTTTTTTTCTCGAAACTGTGTATTGCTTGAGAAAAATTGATGACCTGACAGATAACATCAACTTCTACGTATTTCCTGATATTTGAAAATATAGATATTTTCACATTGAGAGGCCCCGCCCTTGAAGGAGGCCACTGATGACATTCAAGTGGCCACCCTTTTTGTGTTTTTATTGACAATTTCTTAAGGGGCCGCTCACGGAGAGAGGGCCCAAAGTTGGAATCGATTACCTCTATTTTCCTGTTTTTTTGTGAAACAGTGCAACCGGCTTTCATGTGGAAAGAAGTCACTCCCTGCATCGTTTTGGGACCACACGACGGTGGAATGCACTGTCACTCTTTTTTCAAAGCTTAGGTGTCCCATCTCAGACGGTACCCTCTTTCGGTGGAGGAGTTCGAGGGAAATGTCCATTTGTCCCTCTATACACGTAAATCCGACACTGCCAAGTATTCATGATGGAAGTTTAGATTCCAAATTTATCAAAATACACAAAACATTCGTGCACATCACAGCAGTATCAAGACATTCGACCCAAACAACCAAAAATGTGAAAAATACAATAGGATTGCCGCCACCGAAAGGGTAAAATTTTGAAGAACGTGAAGACAACTATTTCTGAATTACGCAAAAGGAGTACTTCCGATGGTTAGTTATAAAATAATGTTACTTTTTCCCGTAGTACCAGAAGATTAGTATCTCTTTTGAAGATGGTTACTATGAATTGTTTGTAAGGAATTCCCACATGTGGAAAACACTGCTGTCTGGGCTACTATTTGTGATGACCGTGTACATGTCGAAGGGGGTACTCAAAGAACTCCCGCAATCATAAACAAAGATTTCATCGTTTTTTTATCAGTGGATTTCAAGTTTACCTCGTGAACCGTTATAGGTACCTCTGAAATGAGCAAAAATACACCATAATACTAATACTAATGCCCCTCTCCCATATTCCCCCGGTGACTCGTCAAAAGTCTGCAAGCATGCATGCGGAAATTGCTCATAACATTCCGTTTTGCTAAACAAATTCGTTGGTTTCTGATTTGCTTGTTTATGTAGCTACGAAATTCCTAATTAGAAGCTAATCTTGTAAGAATTGACGATGTCTCAGTGAATTTAATTGCAGCCTGAAGTGGGAAAATCCGATCCCGAAATAGTAAGCCATTAGTACACTTTTAGAAGATTTTTGCATATCTAAAGTAGCTCTCAAAGACATTAATGAAATTCGGACTCACAAACCGTAGATAGAAAAAATGTCTTAAAAAATCCTTAAATAAATAAAATTAAACTCATTGCTTGGAAAGGTTGTGTTTGCACTTCCTTAGTGTTTTTAGTTTCCAGTAGAATTGAGCAATGAATTTTGCTCTTCAAAACTGAATTGATTGTTGTCCTTATTTGCGTGCACGTCATGAGTGACGTACCAACGTTAAATATAAGATGTAACAATGCAGTTGGCCCGCTCAGAATCTCCGTGATCCACGGTAACTGAATTTGAACTCCAGGCATTCAAGAAGTGTGTACATGTTTTCGGGACACACTATCCACCCCAGCCACCAGAAGCTGGACTACCGGTCGTGTTTCAACTACGCATTTTGAAACAGTCCCAAAGGCACTATACCAGTGACTTCGAGAGTTTTCCCGAAACTGAATCACAATAAAACGAATCTTGACCTTAGAGCAAGCGAAGACGGCCGGTACGAGCTGCCGGTCTCAATTGAATCACAGCTAAGCTGACCAGCATCGGGAATTTAATTTTTAATTTGTATTTTACATTGTTAGATCTCGGCTATAGCTACTTGAGGCAGCTCCTCGCTACCGGTACGTACACTGGTCCTAGGCTCATTCTTACTCTTCGTGTTGGTTCACGCCTCTTGATGGCTAATTCATCCCCGGGATTGTCCCAGGGGCGGATCCAGGATTTGGAGTTGGGTGGGGGGAGGGGAAGGGCAGAGTATTAGCCAGGGCCGTTTTACCAGTCAGAAATTCGCACCCCCAAATAGAATCTGGGAGAATTTTAAATCCGCCACAGTTCCCCCCACCTAGGGCGGACGTGGGAGTTTCGGTACAAAAAAGGTGGCAAAAACCGGGAGCACGGGGGGTGGCGGCAATGGGCGGGGGCTGTTTGGCAATCAGTAGAAATGGTTTGTGCCCCCCAATAATTTTTGCCTTCCTTCGGGCCTGATACATCAACTTGATTTTTTTTATTTTTTTCATTAGTCATTTCAAGCTCTGATGTTGACTAAATTGTCTCCAGATGTCATCGTATGTCGTAATTTTAACTTAATGTGATATGCGTGCTCCTTTTCCGATGTTATTCGCTGTTCTTCGAGATGAGGAACTTCATGCATGTGTACTATGGCCTATGTATGCCTGCCGCATACACTGCGATGCTGGATCTAAGACTGCGAAGATATTTACGGTAAAGTGTATTCGAATTTCATCATTGAATGCACGTCTTCCCTCACATCCAGTATTTTACCTTCAACAAATAAATGTGCTGGCCCGAAGGGCCAGTTACTTGAATACGAGACCACATCTACACACGGCCTATACCGGTATGTGAAAGTTTACTGGCCTGTCTGCAAATCCACAGGCTTTGAGCACCATGTATTTCGAACGCAGCTCAGATCCCTCCAGAGAAAGCCCAAAGATCTATAAGCCAGAGTTAAACAGTACTGTCCGCTCAAAGATTCAAGTCTAGGCAGAAATCTGCTACCTGCGCCTCCCATAACAATAGCAACCCGAAGCGTTGAAATGCGCCCACGAATGCATTGCAAACCGTGTGCTTTTAGAGTTGTTAATTTGTATTATAAAATGGCCACTACATGGCGCATAACGTCCAATCCATCTGAAAACCGAACGTGCCATCGCTTCTTTAATAGAAAGCTATTAACCGCATTTCGTAAGAATCTGTCAAGGAACTTCAGAAAAACCAAAAAAAAGAACAAAAAATGAAATTACCACAAGGGGGCACAGCGACCGCCTGAAAGTTGTCGTCGTCTGTTAGCTTCATACAAATACACTTACTAAGACCCTGCAGTGGGTTTAGGAGATACCGCTATGGGCGCAAAACAAAACTATCACTAGAAGGCGTGACAGTATTCGAAGTCGACATCGTTAACCGTTCTCATCACACTGAGAACATACACAATTTTCAAAATCATCCTTAGAATGGTTTGGTTGAGAGAAGTGGACGCTAAAAACCGACTCGAAAACAGTAAAAATGACCACTAGATGGCGCAAAATACCTTAAATCCATCCGAAAGCGACAGGACAGCGTCACCTCATCTCAACGTGGATTGTAAATCAGTAGTGTCCGTATTTTTTCTAGACGTAAGAGCAACACGAACATAATCCAGTGTGCCGACAAGCCAACAGAGCTATCGTATTGAGCCTCGTTTTGAAACACGCCTCCTGTCGGTATGAATTAGGTCTATAGATGTCCACGTTCCAAATTTTATGAAACTCCGTTGAGGACCTTTGAATATACAGTTGAAAGTAACGAACTAAAATTGAGACTAGGGGGCACAACCGTAGTGCAATTGATGCTTAAGTCCTCGTCGTTCCTTGTCAACTATCATATAAATTCACTTGCAACACTTAATAAAAGATCCTGCAAACGGTTAAGGAGATACAGCCATGGGCGCAAAAAAACTGCCACTACGGGGTACCACGGAACTCGAAGTAGTCAGTCACCCTCTTCACAGTAACAACATATACGCCAATTTTCAAAATCATACCCAGGGCAGTTCGGTTGATAGAAGTGCGGATGCCAACTAACACTCGAAAACAGTAAAAAAATGGCCACAATATGGCGCAAAGTATCTCGAATTCGTGCGAAAACGGGAGGATGGCACGATATCACCAATAGATACTGAAATGAAAATTTTATGAAAATCCGTTGAGGATATCCAACGAGAGGTAAGCCTAAAAAACTAATTGCCACTAGGGGGCATACCGGTAGTCGGAGAGGTGCGAAATTTATCATCATCCATGGTCAGCTTGATGGGAACACATCTGCCAAATCTCATCAAGATCCTGTGAGGGGTTTAGGGGATACAGCTGTGGACGCCCAGACAGAGATGAGGCCAATACGTGGGCGCACATAAAGTGGCTAAGTAAACACGCCAAATAGCATAAAATAATCTTATTTTCCAACAACAAATAACATTAACAAAAGACAAGACATAATCTGGCAACAAAAGCCAAGATGTTCCAAGTAATAAGATCTTCAGTTTTATTGGCACTGTTAAATCTAAAAGTGCTATACAGGGGCTGCAGACAAGACAAGTCCACTTGGCAAGTTGTGTATCTAGCACACAAACACACCAACAGGCATGACTGACATGGATCACCCTTTAACCCTGTACTCACGTCTTCAAGAAACAGTAAAAACAAATGTTGAAATAAATCTAGTACATGTAAAATGTAGCTACCTACCTTCCAAAAACAGTGCATAAAAACTTGATTTTTCAACAGAAATGAAACCAAGGCGGCAGCTCAACATGCCAATAGAGCCTGTTTAACAACAGCCGCATAACAATTTCTACCTCAATGATCTCTCAGCTTACTAAACTGTGGGGAACCATGTGACCTGGCATCAGCTGGCAGCCACAACAAGAGAGAATTACATGACCCATTCTATGTAAAGCAATGTACACAATCAGTAAAATCCTTATGTCCCCTTTATCAAACCAAGTTTTACTCCACAATGTTCTAACACGATTCCAAACCAGGCAGCCTTCTTGTAATTCACCTCAAGTAGAAACTGCAGAGGTCTGCCACAGCACCATGGCAATAACACAATTCCCCGGGTGCACTCAAATAACTTTAAATAACACCTCTCCTGCAAGAACATATCACACAAAGTATAACTCCTGATTCCTTGTAATCCAATTGCTAGCCACCGCTGGTGAGCCACCACTGGTGACAATTTCATAACACGATATGGCAACAGGCACTGTTAGATCTTTAACACTAGACTAGACCCCACACATTTCTCCAGTCCTTTGGCACAAATACTCCAACAAACATAAGCATATACAAGAGATTCTCCTAGTACATCTAACAACTAATACAGCTTATTTTTTTCATTGAAAACCAAATAATTTTTTTTTTTGCATTTTCAGCTTGGACAATTTGGCGGCCCAATGGTGCAAAAACATACTTTTGAATTTCTGTTTCTTACCTAAACATACAGGAATAACAATAGCAAGCCTGACAACCAATACATGTTTAATTAGAATCAATTATGTTTTCTCGTGTTTATATCATAAAAGCAGATTTTGTAATAACATTTAGAATATGACCAACACCATTCCAAAGAATTATAAGTTTGCAATACACCGCATCATTTGGGTTGCTGTTACCAAGGGCAACATTTTGCTATATTTTCCACAAATTTCTATTTACGATCTGTTTTGTTCCCAACTCCAAGCAAACAAAGAGTGACTATTAAATAACGACGTTTTGTTTTAAAGGACAGCAACCCAAATAACGAATTTCAAAGTTTCGATCAACATCATATTTTTGAAAATTCAAAATCTTTCGACTTGCTCTTTGATGACAGTTTGTCACATCTGAAGATTGACTTGCTCAGTGTTGGCCGTTCACTGTAATAACCAGTTTGCTGCAAAAGAACAGTGGTGCTTAAAAGTTACCAAACTACAACAAGGCACTCAGCTTGGGTTTCTACATAACAAAACATTGCCAAAATAAGTCATTCAAGTGACACCAATTACCAACCAGCACTGCTTTGGGTATATCCTTACATGCTCGGACCAATTTCAAGTCATGAAGCAACTCGAGATAATAGGCAAGTCTTCGTGTATTCTTCAGACGCTGAAGTTGACAATTAAAGTGGAACTTGCAGGCTAATTCATTATCTCTGTGACTGCTTGGCCAAATCAGTTAGAAACACAACATATAGCAACAATGTGAATATGAAGTAGGTTGAAAAATGCCAAATGTTTTCAAGAGTTTTGTGGTGAAAATGAACTGCCACAAACCACTGAAAGGTGTCCAGTAAAAATAGTGATGAGATGCTGGGGAAAAAACTGCATAGGTCCATGTGAGCCTTCGAGGTACGTCATTAGTGCAAAGACCACCTACTTGCAGATTTTTTTGTTATCACATTTGCAAGTTGTCAATGAATGCAACTGCACATTGTAATAGCGTAGATGATGTTCAAATAGCATTGTAGTTTAGTGCCTGCTATACATTAGCATAGTTAGGAGCATGCAAATACATCTTTAAAAAGCACAAGGACAAAATAGCTTGAAAAATACAGATTTCCACTCCTAATTCTTATGAAAGACGAGTTTAAAGAATGTCGATGCTACCCAAGAAACGCACTCGCCTTAACGCACCTGTAACATTATCTCAGCTTGAAGGCTTAATGTCCACCAACTTCCTCTCATGAACACAGGGTGGCGCTGTGTCTGGTTGCTGGTCTGGGTGGTGTGGCTGTCGTCAGCAGCGCAACAATGTTCCAATAGATTTCATGAAACGGTAATAATCCAGTCTCCAGCCATAACCCAATAAGTTGTCGTCGTTTGCAATGACGCATGACACGACGACGCACGTTTTCCACGTCGAGAATGGTGAATTTTCAAAAATGAACATGTTTCTGATAACCTTCGTAATCCGAGTGTGTTGGAAACTTTAGACTGGAATGAATTTTGGTCAAAATGTCTTTTTCCAATTTTGTTTTTAGTCCCTGGCGTTGGCTTCATTTGCGAGAAAGAAATAAAAAATACATAAGTTAAGATCAAGCAAGAATACATCGTGCAAAGTTGAGATTACATTTGGATTCAGATCATTCATAAAATTGGTGTCACATTGTTCCATCCTTCGATGAGACGTTATTTCTGAGCGTAGGAAGAATTTACAGTAGTTACTCAAACATCTTCATAAGATAGGTGCCAGTAGCAACTCAAATACCATCATAAGACAGGTACCAGTAGCAGCTCAAACACCTTCATAAGACAGGCGAGTTCAATGAATAAATGAAACTTGTCATCAGTATACAAGTTTACTGAAAAGGTCAGAGACATCCAGCATTTAAAATGTCTTTCATAAGCACAATGTATGTAACATGGTAAATAAACATGATCAAGCATCTGACACTCAACACAGTCACACAGGGCAACGCAAGCTTTGATGCCCATGCCTGCCCTGGACCAACTTACGTTTTCCTGCACGAGTGCCCATTCCACAGAAGCCAAAGCCACTACGAATCATACCACGTGGCCCACCGCGTCCCCCATACATGCTGCCTCCGCGCATACCACCTCGCGCTCTCATCATCCCTCTGGGACCCATGCCGTGTGCACTCGCCATCATCCCCCCACGCTGTAAGAAAAGAATAACATGGGTTATGTGTTCATAGAAAACTACATAACAGTGTCAACACTAGCAAGGCACTGAATCCTTGATATTGATGTAATAGACAAAATATCAGTTACTTTTGTACTGTTTAACACAACTTTACTCACAATCATCAGTCAAAAACCTTAGATCATGCACACAGTCCAGAACTCGCAGACAAAACTATAACCTGAATATTAATGCTACACATTCCAAAAGAACAAGCCCTTGTTGTACCATTGGGCACCATGACAGTCATTTCCAACTGCAGAGTCTAGGCTAAATTGCAGCTTAAAATGTGGAGTTACGACACATAATCTCCCATCACTATCTTTCGATGACACCACAATGGACTCTTATGTAAGGAAACCACTTATCTTCTACAAACATCAGAAGAATTGACTACAACTGATTGGATCCAATTGACTACAACTGATTGGATCCATGCGAACTACAAAAATAGTGGATAAGTTTTCCACTTAATTATGTTTGCACTTTATGAGTGACGGCTACTATGACAGTCACGAGGGACGGCTACAATGAGTCATGTGGGACAGTTACTACGACAGTGACAGTCATTGGGACGCTTACTATGACAGTTATGAGGGACGGCTACAATGACACTGATGAGGGATGGTTACTATGAGAGTCATGTGGGACAGTTACTATGACAGTTATGAGGGACGGCTATGAGTCATGAAGGACAGCTTCTACGACAGTCACGAGGGACAACTACCATGACAGTCATGAGGGACAGCTACTATGACGGTCAATTCCACTTACACTTAATCGTTTTAAGGTAGAATTCCACTTGTGCTCAGCTGTTATAACAGTCAATTTTATCCATTTTCTTGTAGTTAATACTATACAATCATAATAATCCTCCAAAACAAGGCATGTCACTCACCATGCCTCCCCTGCCTCTGCCGTAACTGTAGTAGTCGTAGTAACCACCGTGGTAGTCGTCAAACCCAGGTAAGTCCAGTGGACCATGGTAGAAGTCCTCAAAACCACCTGCTGCTATGCCATAGCCTCCAAAATGGCGACCACCAAACCTAAAAAAAACATACATTGCAGGTGGTCTGGCACACGTACCAGATGTGCTCAGACTGCGCATGTGGGTCACAAAACCTAGACCAAATACAATTTAGCTCAAATATGTAAAACTATAACCTGTACTTGTGGCAACGAGGAATGCAGTGCTTAACTGTTTAAACAAGTTCACTTATAACTGATGTGCAGGCAAATCTTCCTCTGACTAATAGCTTGAATGGCGGATTACATTACACAAAGTCTCAAAGCAATCTCAACTATGAACACTTGTCATCTGTCCACACACTGGTGTCCTTACTTCACATACAATACTGCTCAACACCAAGGTCCAATCCCATTACAAAATGTTTCAGTAGCTACAACAGTATGAAAAGTCTGAACGCACAACACACATTACAAGGGAACGCAACCATTTTGATTAATGTTTAATAAAAACACATATCCCTCATTGTCTTGGAGATCTGTGTTGTTGTATTTAATATCCATGAAACAATGTAAATTGATGCCAACAGCCCAACAGTGGGCCTGCATCTTGCTTCTCCATCCCTTTCCATTCACCAAACACACTCTCCATCTCCGCCATTTTACTCAATGGAAGTGAACAGAGCACCAAGATGTGGCTCTTTTGCTCAAACATTTACGTCATTCACTTTAGTTGCTCAATAGTAAATATATGCCAGGGAAACCATCATTAACATGGAAATGACTGTACAAGATAACCAAGGATCTTTATTATTTCTCAACAAATTATCAAACAATATGCAACCAAATAGAAATATGCGGGCGCATAAAACTGGTTGCGTTGCCCATATATATGACTCTACTGACCTCATACCTAAGTCAAATATGAATATGTGGGCGCACAACACCGGCTGCGTTGCCCATAAACACGACTCTACTGACCCCATACCCAAGTCAAATATGAATATGTGGGCACACAACACCAGCTGCGTTGCCCATAAATATGACTCTACTGACCCCATACTAAAGTCAAATCCTGGCCCACTCCTCATCCTTCTCATCTCCTTCCTCTTGGATGTCTGTGGTGGCTTGGCAAGGGTTACATACATCTCATTCTGACCAAACTTCTACAAGCACAACACACGCTAACAATGAAGTACACATTCATAGTACAAGTAAGAATTATTAGCCATGTTGGTCGCATCACGTGACCCAGATCTCTGTTCCGACGGGCTTGAACCCAAAACTTTCTGCTAATCGTGCAGATGCTCTAATCCCTGAGCCACTGGGAGAACCAATCACTTACAGAAATCCAATTAGACTTATAGGAGGAATCTTACCCAACTTTGGGAGTGTATAAGCATGTATATCATTGTTGTGTTACAAATCAGCTGAAACAAGATTTAAATATGTGAAGTCTTAGTGTGTTTAGGGGGGGCACAGATCCAATTTCAAGTGTCAAATTCGGAACACGGCGCAATCGTAACAGAACTATGGCTATACTAAGTATAGGCTCTCCCGCGATATCCCAGACGACCGGCAGTGGCGCTGCGCACTACGACTCCGTTTCCGTCGTCTGCTTCACTGTGCAATGAAGTACATTTTACTTCATTTTTTAAAGAAAATGGAATCTGAGTGACAATGAAAAAACAGAAGCTGCTGGTAAGATGTGAATTTTAATCGAAGCCTTAGTGAATCACTCAGAAACTCATAATTCTCTCTTTGTCAAACTTTAACCTGATGATTTCCAAAGCAATCGTGTCATTAAAGCCAACACAAAAAAAACGATTTGGTCTATTGGGCAATTGAAGAATATTTTAAATACAACAAATTTGTTACGAACTGATTGCACAAAATATAACAAGAGCAACGCGGAGCGTTGAAATGCGCCCACAATTGCACCGCATACGGTATCCTTCTAGGGTTGTTTATTGGTACCATAAAGTGGCCAGTAGAGGACATACTTTGCAAAATGGAAAGGCATGGTCATTGTCTCCTCAATAGGCTAGGGGCAAAATGTGAGTAATCTTCATAATACAAGCACATCCTATACACCAGTTGCTTAAAGCACCACAGAAACA
>NMRA01000015.1:46868-106374 GCA_002633005.1 Phoronis australis
CGGACAGAGATGACGGCATAATGCGTCCACATATAAATATGTGGGCGCATAAAAAGTGTAATAAGCATAACAAAAAGAAGTAGGTTTCGCGCGCAAACGCTGTGGACCATAAACAAGTTGGTCTCTTAAAATCAATGAACAAGTGAAATCGTGGTGGTGCGGTGGTAAAGCACACGTGCTTTGTCCGCCAGGTCGTGAGTTCGAGTCTGTGGTTATTGCACTTTTTGAAGTTTGACACATTCTCCGTTTTTTTTTGTTTTTTTTCTTTGCCATTTTTTTCTTGGGTAATACTTCGGAAATCAAGGAAAATACTTGATTTTTAGAGCAACAAACAGAAAAATTTTCCTGGCGGGAGGGGGGGGCAAACCACCCTCCTGACCTCCCCCCATTCGGTGCTATGCGCATCTACAATCGTGCTTTGCGCAAATGTTTACAGACAAAATGTTGGGCCCCCCTTGTGATATCTTAGATCCACCACTGACTTACACATCATATGTTGGTCGGACAGCTCAGGGACAATGAACATTACAAGATTAGCAGTCACAAGTCTTGACTTAACTTATGGCGTGTAAAAAGATAACGCACCGGTTTGAATTAACCTATAGCTTGTAAAAGGATGACGCATGGGTTTGACTTAACCTATGGCATGTAAGAAGACAATGCACCGCTTTATAACAGCATAATAACATACACTCAAAGTGTTTCAAGCTGTCACATTTCCCAGCCTCCTGTCAAATAACATGCTTAATATAGACTTACTGTTTCAAAATAAAATTGGTCCCAACTAGTGGGCACAAGAGTTCAACATTAATCTGTTGAAATTTGCGACCAATTGTATGTAATGTGATTAGCTATTTTCAGAAACAAGTCTGTCTGAGACTAAGTAGGAAATAACAGCAGGTTGCATGACTGAAAATTAGATTGACTTTAGAGTTGATGATATATTAAGACCATATCTATATCAATGAACCATTAACAACGTTTTACGTCCAGATCCAACATCATGTCAAGCATCACTCAAGCTCTCAGATGCTATGTCAGTATTAAGACTCAGTCACACCAGTGCCAATAACTAAATCATTGCAGAGCTGGTCAGCATTTAACACACAAGCACATACATACACAAATCTCGCAAACCAGCCCTATTGTAAAAGACACATAACCTGAACAGACTGAAATAACATAACCACTATTACCATTTTCTAATTACACCAGGTTCCACTCACCATTCCGTCCAAGTCTTTCATTGCCTGCAAGGCGTCCTCGCGGTTCTCAAAGTGTACAAAGCCATAGCCTTTATTGGGCAGCTTTTTCACGCGCTCCACCGTCCCGTACTGTTCAAACTTGATCTTCAGCATTTCCTCCGAGACATCCGATGACAGCTTGCTGACATACAGCACCTTCACCTGATCACAGGAAAACACAGCAAAGCATTAACACCCTTTTAAGTTAGAGTGAACGGAATCATATATATATAGACACATCATTCAACTATCCACTAGATGACACAAATCAAATGCTCGAGACTAAAACCTACTTTAAGGCTGTTCCAGTAAAAAGCATATGGGAGGGGCAAGGCACTTTCATTTTTTTACCCACCACCCAATTTTTTCTTTTATTTCTCCAACCCACTACTTATTTTCCAAACCACCACCCATAACGTTTAATTAGGTTGAAATACAACCACATATATTTTTTACATTATGCTTGAATTATACATGGTAATTATTGTACATGTTAAGTTTTCTTCCCTTAAGCATTTCCAGTCTTCAGTGTTTCGTTAGCTGAAAATGGTCCGAAACACATGCTTTCCAGTGATGTGCATTGCAAATGGCAGATGCTTGGGGTGTTCATTATTTCAAAATTCCTACGAGAGAGCAGCACTTGCAAACAAATTACCTCTAGGACACACATCATGATTTGTTAAGCACTTAAGAGAGGCCTGAACTACATGTTTCAGCATTTTAATATGAATTTTGAAAGTATAAAGGTTGGTTATTGGCATCCACATATTCCTAAATGGTGCACAGTATTTTTCTTTTTTACTTAGAAAAGTAAAAATTTATTAGTTCCGTAAAGCCCCACTGCAAGTGCTGTTTTTGTGACGTCACTGCTTTTCAAAGACACCTGCGAGCAATACTTTAGGCAGTCACCAGGTGCCTCTGACCATCAGATGTCTCTGTAATTTCTGTAAGATTTTTTCAATTTCATGATCCACGAATCTAAGTATTTCCATGAATGCTTTAAGGCTGCTATGCCAAGTGAATATTTGGAGCTTGTCTACTGGACTCCACATACTTTTTATTGATGTGTTATAACACCAGTTTAGTGTTGCAGTGATTTTCATTCTAATACGACTGTACAACATATGCCTGTAATCAAGTTGCAAATGACTTCAAGGAATGGCATAGTGTACATACTGTATACACTGTGCACTTGCAACATGGGCTTGTTTTTGTTGTTTTTGAATATTTTTGGATATCTGCAAATGAATTCTTGGGGAGTTTTGAAGTTTTTTCAGAGGGTATTGAGGTCGGTGTTAAGCTGAAAATACCCTCATGTCAACATTTAAGGGACAAAAAACACCAACCACATACGTTAATTTTTTACAGAAGGGCCACCAAAACTTTTAATTTCCTTCAGAAGACACATCCATAAATTTTTATTTCAACAGTCCCCCCACATGGATTGTGCTAGAACAGCCCTAACTAAGCAGCAGTTTGCTGCGTTAACTGAATGCTCTAGAGGGGATCACTTGACACGCCAAGATACACTCAAGCTCTCAGATGCAATACATCAGCATTAAGACTCAGTCATATGCTTGTCAATACAAAATCATCACAGAGCCTGTTCTCATTTGCTACAAAAATGTTATTACTTTTGCCATGGTCTCCTCGTCGGGTTCCGTTTGCGGGTCAGCCCACTCCGCAATGATGTCACAGCCCCACACCTTGGTGCGATCCAATGCCAGCTTGCGTCGAGCTGTTGACGCAGCTTTGTGGTTTGCAAAGTCAAGGAAAGCAAACCCACGATTCTTCTTTTTGGCATCATTATGATCCAAATAAACAATGACACCAGTCAACTCATCTAAAAACCATCAATAGTGTCAGATTAGTCAACCTAATTCAGGACTAAAGTGGTGCACAACATTTGTGCAATTCAAAAAGCTCAATCAAACAACTGCACACTTCTATGGTAAGTCTTCAATCAGTCATCACAAACTAACACTTAAAGCTGACATTTCCAAAGGTTGATTTTCTTGTTGCAAATAACGAGTATTGCTAAACGTTGTTCTATAACATCTACACAGCAGTGAGCAGCTGATTAATTTGAAGCATCAGTGTCCAGCAATTTCACACAACCAAAACAGTAAATGGCTTTAACATTTGACATG
The DNA here is from genome assembly GCA_002633005.1 of Phoronis australis. Lineage (NCBI taxonomy): Eukaryota > Metazoa > Phoronida > Phoronidae > Phoronis > Phoronis australis. The sequence goes on from NMRA01000015.1 coordinate 50,263, forward strand.
GTAAATTATAAAAGCCTGACAAATTGTAGACAGGCCTCTCACTCACCCATTAGAAACAAACCAGCAAACTTAAGAGTAACTGAAGTGGTAACATATGAAACGGAAACACCACGGGCAATCAAAATAAGAACAGAGTCATGACCCAACTGGCTGTAAATTGGCCTTGCATCTTTGTAAGAGTGTTGCATTTTAAAAGATGCCCCTGGGGCGCATTGCAGCAATACACTTGCGCCTTAATATTTTTTATGAGCTAACGGCGCAATTATGCAGTCCAGGAATATCCCGGACACACTAAGCCCTACTCTAACAGTTCACTCTGAGGTGGGGTCTGTCAAGACTGAGGCAACACAGGGATGCTGATACGTACCCACAATCCTTCCAAACTCTTCCTGTATTTCTTCCTTGGATTTCCCCTTAGGAATGTTGCCCACATATAAACGAACATTGCCAACAGAGGAATTGACTTTTAACTTCTTTCCAGGAACAATCTCTTTTCCATCCAGCTGTAATATTTAATACTACTATGTATTAACATGCACACTGACCTGGCAATACTAAAGTGAAAGCACTCTGAAGACTGACACTTCAACGAAATTAACAATTTTAAGGTGACATCGATAACGAAACTAAGAACATAAAAAATCACGAGACTGACATTTATTACACCAATGTATACAACCCATAAGGAGATCTAGTTACCTACCAAATTTAAGGTTCAGTCAAAGGATCGCGGAGCTGAGCTCTGCAAACTTAATTTGAAAAATGGCCGCCACAGCTTCAACTTGTGTCTAATTTCGCCCCAGGACAAATGTCCTGGGCTATTGAATGGGTACACTGTACATAAAAGTCGATCAGAAGAAAACTATGAACCCTAGCACAAATATAGCTTAACAAAGTGCAACTATAATTACAGGGCTCGACATAACGAGCTGCAGGTCGCATTTGCGACCTGAAATTTGGAAATGCGAGCGAAGATTTTTGTCAGCTTGTATTAAGTCGCAAAATGCGACCTGGAATTTCCAACGATTGCGAGCTGTTTTTACACTTCTCAACAGATACCTGGCAAATACAAAGCAGCTCTTGTTAATCCGACCGTTATTTGGTTGTTGCCAAATCCAAGTTCAAAAGAAAACTAACCAAGAACAGCCCTCCGATGACTTGTAAGCAAGTCGCGTGAACATGGGATATGCACAATCGATCTTTGATGCGTTTCATTGGCTAACACTTTCGGCCACTTTTGTAAATTCCCGGATTCGTCGAAGAAAGTTTCTGGCCACTGCTTAACACGTGATAAAACTTCACAAAACAACGGTGTTTTTACTAATTCTTAAGCGATCAACTTACCAAAACTTTGTGGTGGACAAAAATTGTTTATTTTTCGCATAAGATGTCTTTATTACATGTACCAAATATCCACAATATCCCTGATATCGCACTGCGGCACCGTTAGCGCGCAAGCTCTCCCGGCAGACAATCGTGACTTAGACTGAGATGTGCTTCTCCTTTTTATCGTATTAAGACAGCCAAAGTGAAAATGACAACCTTATTAATCGCAAACGACGGTCACGTCTTTACTTTAAGTGGGCAAGAAATTCTCAAACCCTTTACTTGTTTCAGAGGCTACGTGCGCGAAATATGATTTGTCTTTCACACGTTGCCAACGTAAAGTGTAGGCCTACTCCACAATTCAAGTGCGTGAACTCACACATGCGCACCACTTCAAAGAACAGCGACAGTCCTAAATGAAAGAGTATACCGGCTTGGCTCTTGTTTATTTGAAAATGAACTCAGATTCTCAGCGGTTATAAAAGACCCGATGTCCCGGGACCGATATAACCCAGAACTGACGTTTTCCTGTTCCGATGTTTCCCGAGGTCGATGTTCTGTAATCCCTGTATTTTATGTCCGTAGCCAGCTATTGCAACTAAACTGGCAGTAGATGCGAAATCGTGGTTCAAGTTGGCGAACTTTTCATTCTTCTCGTTATACACCCCCCCCGCAACTTTTCGCTCCCCGAACCACCGTCGCCAAAAATGTTCAGACTCCTATAGAAACAACCTTGTTCCGGCTGAAGCGGGCAGTTAAAAAACAAAATCATTCCGGGTGGCTAAAAAGGGTACAATGTAGGTGGTAACGATATCCAGAAAGTCACCCCTACTAGGTGGAGTTTGCCTCGCAAAATCGTATTATTATAACGTTTCTTACCATTGCAGCGTTTTAATATCTTATTACCGCAAACACTGAGGTTAAGGACTATGCTCACGCACAAGCCTACTCCCTACCTTTAAAGTGTTTCATAATAAACGCTCACTGATCTATTAAAAGTCCCCCTTAAATTTTGAGAATTTTCAATTAAGCGCCCACAGTTCAAGCTAGCGCCCATCATAGGGCACTACAAACGACCGCGTGTGGTTTAAAATTGACAAGCAGCTTATATGGTGTGTCACTTTCATTTTACACAACTTCAGTTTTCAAAAACGTCTGAAGTAACGGACTTCCACAGGCTGAAGTGGAATAGGCACACAATACAATGACGCCGAGATCCCGAGCTTAATTGGGTTTTTATGTACCTCAGTCGCTGTTCGTCATGTCATGGAACCAAGGTTTTCTTACAGAAAGATGTGCCTTCAGTAGGGGAAGTTTCTTGAGAGAAAAGCAAAATCACGATCGTCAAGTATTGCTACAGGTAGCAGGTGATTTTGTACAGATATGCTGCAGCTAGTTACTTTGGCAACCAAACATGTCATTGTGCTAATGGATTGACAGCTGGTCTTTCTTCTAAATACTTTGAACCTTGTTTGAACAATGCAACATTTTATATAAATTGTATATTTCTTTCCCTGTTGAACAGCCATCACCAACCTCCCAGAATTTGTTCAAAGCACAAGTTCAACAATGGATGATACTACTATAGGCAACGGGTGGTCAGTCGGCTGCCAAAATAATGAAGCAAAAACACATCATGTAAACATGCAAAAACACATTAAACACATCATGTAAAAAGTCAACAAGCAAATCAAGAATTCAAAAATTAAGTTTTTGACCACATAGATGTGGATAAAATGTTCGACTTGTGCTTAATTACAAGTTGATTTCTTGCGCTGTTGCTTTTGGTTGGGCACTTCCGTTTTGGTGTAGGAGTGGGTCGTTAAAAAAATGCGTTTAATGAAGACACGGAACAATGGCTCGTATCTGCTTGTACTCAAAACAATGTGTCAAAAATAATGGAGTTTCCAAAATCGTTTGTCATGTATCACCCTAGTGTTCTGTTTTATTTCATTGCTCAGGGTGGTGATGTTTTGAGTACTGTCACGAGGAATCCAGAAAGGTAGGCTACGGACTTGAAATTCTCATCAATTACCGCTTTGTTGGTTTTTCCACGGCAATGAAATACATTCGACAAGTGCTGTCTCAGAGATCAGTACATGCTGACACGAGTTCCAGCGTGCATAAGCCAAAGCAAACAATTGTCTCCTTCAGTAAAGAGCACGAGAATACAGTAAGGCAAGTACCCGGTTCTGCTAAAACTGATGAATTATCATTGAAAGGTAAGCAAGTTGCTCACGTTTTGGAATCTTAAGTTTTGTGAGACGAACGTTCACAATAGCACACGCATAAAAAAATTGGGTGTGGGCGGTAAGCCAAGCATGGGCGCTTAAAAATGAAAAATTGAAAATTTCGGAGGTGGGCGGTTAGCTGAGCATGGGCGGTAACCCGGACGGGTACGGTAATACCAGCAAACCAAATTTAATAACAAATTTTGCTGCTGTGAAGCTGACCTCATGAGATGTGGCAAAAATTTAGGAAGTGGCACGTGAGCACGCTGTTTTCCAAACAACAACATACTTTTCTTTGTTACAAAAGGCGGAGAATTGCGCAAGAAAATGACGGTTATTAGATTGTTTTTCACTTAATAAACAGCTTAACTGGCAAGGTGGGTGTCGGTTGACTCCTCGATTTTGCATGCACCCCCGCCAGACTTTGTAACTACATGTTGATACTAGTTCCACGGCCAAGTGTGGGCAATTTCGAGGTCTGTCGGAGCTCAACCCCCAGTGGTACCTACCTACATGTATATTGACAAAAATTTTCATACAGCTAACTGGCTGGATGGCTACACAAGACATCTGCTGATTCCGTTAACGTGTACTGTATCAATGTTTTTTACTGCTGGAGCATCGAGATGCGGATGAAACGTAACCTTAAATTCAGGATAAAAACAGCCCAGAGAAGAGAAAATTTATTCATTATAATCAGGGAAACAATATACTTCTTTTGAGCGCTGAAAATTCGCTCGCCACGTGGGCAACCGGCAACTGAACTTCTACTCGCCCAGCACCTTTTTACTAGCATTGGCGACTGGGCTTAGTGGCTGAATATATCCCCGAGCTACGCACACTCTATGAGACTACTTTTGAAGTAAACACATTACATGACAGCTGACCACATGAAGCCGACTCTAAGTAGAATGCCAGGTACAAAACAGCACAATCTGTTAGTAAGCTATGCCACGCAGTCACGGTCACGCAAAAAAGGAGCGACGTCAGTTGTCACTTGATGTGCTGCGTGGGGCTTGCATTAAAGAGCATGATAACAAGTCTTAACTCAACTTGCTCATCCATAACTAACCTGCTCCACAGCAGCTTTTGCAGCTCCAGTTGTGCAGAATGTGACAAAGCCATAACCTTTGTTGAGCTTTGTGATAGGGTCCATCATAATTCTCAAATCCCAAATGCGACCAGCATCCTCCAGCAAGGGCACCAGTACATCTTCAAACGCGTCTCTTGGGATTTTACCAATGAACACCTGAACAAGAGCAACACTGACTGTTGAAATGTGCCCGCGAATGCACCCTAAACGGTGTACTTCTAAGCTTGTTTATTTGCATCATAAAAATCAGGGCTTGGAATGACCAATGACAAAAAAGCGGAAACTTTTACGGCCCAAATCATGCGCGCTACCCAGCCTTGAAATGGTCGGTGTGAACCTTTCCCCGAGAAAAATCGGGAGGACTATAAAAAAACGTTACCACTATTAGTAGCATGCGTCTGCGTCCTTTTAGCTCGGCCGTCCACTCCCAACCCACACATTTTTGGCTGCAGAGCCGTAGTATTTATCGCCGCGGTTTACAATAACACGAGACGCCATTGAAAATCCCACCACGCTATCCCAGATGCCCCGGCAATGTTGAGAATTTACGTTCCTCCGAAACATAAAGAGCAACTTCCGCTGTTCGAGGTGAACGTCCTCTGCAACGCCGCGGTAAGAAAGGAATTTGCCGCGGAAATTTTATATCAAATCCGATTTTTTTATGCGGAAATATAATAAAATGCGCGGACAGAACATTTGAAAAAAGCGGAAATCCACGTTCCCGCGGAAAATTCCAAGCCCTGAAAAATGGCCACTAGGGAACATGCTATCGTTTCTTTAATAGAATGCTATTTAACAAATTTCAGAAAAATCTGTCAAGGAACTTCAGAGAAACAAAGAACGGAAAAAAATGAAATTGCCACTAGGGGGCACAGCGTTCCTTGGATCCATCTGAGTTGTCGTCGTCTGTTGTTAACTTCATATAAATACACTTACTAAACTTAATACAGATTCTGTTGTGGGTTTAGAAGATACAGGTATGGGCGCAAAACAAACAAGAGCAACGCAGAGTGTTGAAATACGCCCACAATTGCACCGCACACGGTATCCTTCTAGGGTTGTTTATTGGTACCATAAAGTGGCCAGTAGAGAGCATATATGTAGTATGTTGTACTTAGCAAAATGGAAAGGCATGGTCATTGTCTCCTCAATAGGCTAGGGGCAAAATGTGAGTAATCTTCATAATACACGCACATCCTATACACCAGTTGCTTAAAGCACCACAGAAACATAGAATTAAAAACAAATTTACCAACATACGAGATTAGCACAGCACTAGAATGCCAGAAACAAATTTCTACTTGGAACTTTTCCTTCATAGTCACGAAGTAACACAAAGTATACACCTGAAGACCTATGAAAATACAGAGGTCAATATAAAATACTAAAATTGCCACTAGAGGCAAATACTAAAATCGCCACTAGAGGCATACCGGTAGTCAGAATCATCCTAAAGTCGTCATCGTCCGTTGTCAACATCACATAAATACACTTGCTAAATTTAGTAAAGATCCTGCAAACGGTTTGGGAGATACAGCCATGGGCGCAAAAAAACAAAACTGCCACTAGGAGGCGCCACAGTAGTCCAAATCGTCTGAAAATCATTGTCAGCTGTCTTCCTTATAGTAAGCACATACACGCCAATTTTCACAATCATCCTTTGAGCGGTTTGGTTGATAGAGGGGTGGACGCAAAAATACAGACTCGAAAACAGTAAAAATGGCCACTAGGTGGCGCAAACTACGTCGAATCCATCTGAAAACAGTAGGATAGCGTCATCTCACTAATAGGTGCCTACATACCAAATTTCATGAAAATCCGTTCAATACTTTTGAAGATACAAAGGTAAGCGTAAAAAACTAAAATTGCCACTAGGGGGCACACCGGTAGTCGGATCCGACCAAAAGTCGTCATCTTCCGTTGTTAACATCATATAAATATACTTACACAATTTGTAAAGATCCTGCGAACGGTTTAGGAGATACAGCCATAGGCGCAAAAAAACAAAACTGCCACTAGGAGGCGCCACAGTAGTCGAAATCGTCGGAAAATCATCGTCAACCGTCCTCTACATAGTAAGCATATACATGCCAATTTTCACAATCATCCTTTGAGCGGTTTGGTTGATAGAGGGGTGGACGCACAAAAACAGACTCGAAAACACTAAAAATGGCCACTAGGTGGCGCAAACTATGTCGAATCCATCTGAAAACGGGAGGATAGCGTCATCTCACTAATAGGTGCCTACATACCAAATTTCATGAAAATCCAATAAGGACTTGTGAAGATACAAAGGTAAGCGTAAAAAAATTAAAATTGCCACTAGGGGGCACACCGGTAGTCGGATCCGTCCAAAAGTCGTCATCTTCCGTTGTTAACATCATATAAATATACTTACACAATTTCGTAAAGATCCTGCGAACGGTTTAGGAGATACAGCCATAGGCGCGCAAAAAAAAAAACTGCCACTAGGAGGCGCCACAGTAGTCGAAATCGTCGGAAAATCATCGTCAACCGTCCTCTACATAGTAAGCACATACATGCCAATTTATACAATCATCCTTTGAGCGGTTTGGTTGATAAAGGGGTGGACGCACAAAAACAGACTCGAAAACACTAAACATGGCCACTAGGTGGCGCAAACTATGTCGAATCCATCTGAAAACGGCAGGATGGCGTCATCTCACTAATAGGTGCCTATATACCAAATTTCATGAAAATCCGTTCAGGACTTTTGAAGATACAAAGGTAAGCGTAAAAAACTAAAATTGCCACTAGGGGCACACCGGTAGTCGAATTTGTCCGAAAGTTCGCACATGCCATCCCATTCATGAATGGAACATATGTGCCAAGTTTCATGAACGTATGTCAAAGGGTTTTGGAGATAGAGCAGCGGACGCCGGACGCCACCTGGACGGACGGACATAGATGACGGCATAATGCGTCCACATATAAATATGTGGGCGCATAAAAACAAAGTGCCACAGTAGCCAAGCCGTCATCATCAACCATCCTCTTCACACCTACTGAGAACACCTATACCAATTTCCAAAATCATCTGTAGAATTGGGTTGATAGAGGGGCAGACAAAACTACGCCACAGTAGTCGAGGTCGTCAGAAAATCAGCCATCTTTATTACGTTTGGAATACACATGCCAAGGAGCAGACGCCAAAAAACAGACTTGAAAACAGCAAAAATGGCTACGGAGAATACCGTCACATAACCAATAGATGCCTATATGAAAATCCGTTCAGGACCTTTGAAGATACCACTGATTGTCACTAGGGGGCCCCTCGGTAGTCAGATCTGTTCGATAGTCATCATCGACCGTTGTCAACTTCATATAAATACACTTTCTAAATAAAGATCCTGCAAAGGGTTTAGGAGATACAGCCATGGGCACAAAACAAAACTGCAACTAGGAGGCGCCACAGTAGTAGGAGTCAGAAAATCGTTGTCAGCCGCTCTCTTCCTAGTAAAAACATACATGCAACTTTTCACAATCATCCTAAGAGCAATTTTGTTGATATAGGGGCGGACGCCAAAAAAACTGACCTGAAAACAGTAAAAATGGCTACTAGGTGGCACAAAATACCTCGAATACATCCGAAAACAGAAGGATAGCGTCATCTCACAAATAGATGCTTATAGGCCAAATTTCCCAAAAATACGTTGAGGACCTTTGAAGATGCAGAGGTAAACGTAAAAACCTAAAATTGTCACTAGGGGGCACACTGGTAGTCGAATCCGTCTGAAAGTTCGCTCATGCCGTCCCATCCATAAAAGGAACACATGTGCAAAATTTCATGAACATATGTTGAAGGCTTTTGGAGACGCCGGATGGATGTGGATGACAGCATAATGCGTCCACATATAAATATGTGGGCGCATAAAAATTACGTTCTAAGTTCTATTGAGCAAGTGTGTACATCATGGTAGGACTGGGGGGATTGTGGGCAGGAATGAAATCAGATGCATGGGTCAGAAAGGTGCACTAGAACATGGTGTCAGTGGGTATGTATGTGCCTTTTAATCACTACTGGCAAACCATTCATTACTTGCAATTCAGAAAATGTATTCTACTCAGACAATGGTAGTATGTGAAACTATCATAAATCGCTAGAACCTGAATATTTAAGGTTTTTGAAAAGATTCCGTCGATGCAGTGTTATTACGATACACATTTGCTAAAAATTAAGAAAGCTAAATTATATGTCACTTGCCAACACAAACCCAAATCAGTGTGGTAGGACAGTTAGATAAACTAACAGGAATGAAGTGGTAAAAGACTCGATTGTTTGTGAGTAAATGAAATTACACTCGCCATTGTGGGAAATGCAACGTCAAAAGACAACAGCCACATTACCTAAACAGGCCTCAAGAATATTTCAATTACTTAAGTGCAATCTTAAGTTATTAGACAATAAACTTCAACATTTTCCAACATTAAACTGACATCAACGAGTGAGCCAATCGCAATTTTAAGACAAGGCATAACTATGCAATTTAAGAAACCTCCATGACCACTATCACGTCCAGTGTCTACCTCGTGTCCTGCTCTTGGTTGTGGTTCATCTCCCCAGTCAGGCGGTGGACCTCCGTACTTCCTCTGGCCAGTGGTCACTTCCAGTGAGTAACCAGTCCGAATCAGAAGGCTCTGCAAACAATGGACACACTGTATCAGTAATGTAATGGTTAAATTCAAACACCTCATGTGTGCCCCACACCACACAGGGCTTGGACACATGACAAAAAGAGGAAATCTTTACTGCCCTAAATACACATTTCAATCTAAACCATACCTCAACAGATCGAAAGTTAACGTGTCGTGTTGGCAAAACGCACTCATCTTAAGCAGTACCTGACATCTATTTCAGCAACAACTATGGAGGTAATTAGATGCAACAAAAAATATTTTTTAAAATTATAAAACAATCATAATGATGAAAAATTTGCAGTTTGAGTGGCAGCTTATTCTCGATTTGCTGCACTGAGGGAGACCAATAAAATTATTTCAAAGTCTTATAATTACGATACAAACAGAACCATTTTCTGCTTGATGATAACTTTTATGATCAGATTGACAGAGTAGCCATGGGTTCACCCCTAGGACCAGTGTTAGCTAATAGTTTCATGTGCAATCTCGAGACTGAGGCTCTGGCTAGTAATTGTAAACCACAATTTTATCATAGGTATGTGGACGATAAATTTGTTGTGTTTTCATCCAAGAGCTCAGCCAACACCTTTTTTAATCACATGAACAATATGCATCCGTCCATCAACTTCACCAATGAATCTGAGCGCGAGTCGTGTTTACATTTTCTAGATGTCTTGGTTAAACGTGATAATAGCACCGTTGTTACATCTGTATATCGTAAGCCCAGTTTTTCTGGGCTTTATCTTAAATTTGACAGTTTTGTGCCTATCCAGTACAAGAGAGGTCTAGTCAATTGCTTGTTACACCGTGCCTGGAGAATCTGCTCCACCAATTTAAACTTTGATAGTGACGTAGGTATGATTTTCCAGTTGTGTTCCAATGGTTACCCTCTGAATTTTCTGAATAGCTGTAAAAGGCACTTTCATTCAAAAATGAATGAGGCAGATAAGATAGCTGTTATCGGACCGAGAAAAAGAAAGTTTTCTTTTCTCTTGGTTACACCGGGGCAAGTAGTATAAAATTGAAACGCCAATTATCTCACCTTATTCATTGCATAGACCGTGGGCCCCACGATACCAGTCTCAAAAACATTTGCATGAAACTGCTTTTGATGGCTCTCATTGGTTGTTTTTTTGTGTATTTCTCACTTAGATGAATATTATTGGTTACTTTTGGTGCCAGTGGCCCATTGAGATTGACTAAGTTCATCTCGTTGCCTTATAAGGAGTTTCGTTGGCAGCATGAACATCATATCTGTGACGCATACTCCCTCTAAAATCTGCCAAGCCGTTCGCAAACTCAACTTCGCTAGTGGCCGTGCGTGACGTTTGCGGTTTCAGGGGAGTATTCTGAGACTTGGGACAGCGGGTGACCTCACCGAGTGTCTCGCGATGAGAAATTGCAGCCAAAATCACGTGCTCTCATTGAAATCAAGCGGTAATATCTCGCTGAGTCTTGCTTACCTAGCTTGATCCTTATGTTAGTGAATTCTATCCTGGCTTCCGTTACCGATTGACATGCGCATTCTACATACTTAGAAATGTCATCTGTCGCGCGATAAGAGAAGCACCGCTAAGCCTAAGGATTATTTTTAAAACCGAGAGATTTTTCAGATACTGACGTGGACCCAGATGCAGATACGAGATAATCCACGGCCGGATGGTGGTGATATTGCCGGGCTCGGTCATCAATTCGCAAATATCCGTGTCAAGGCAATACAAATGAATACAATTCGCTCTAAGAGTCTAACTTGAGAATGGATGGTTTTCATCTGGAAGAATGAGTTTGTGACAATCCTGAAAATTATGGGAAATCCATAGTTGCAAGCGTTTGATAATTCAATTGATATCTTTTTAGAAATATTCGTTGTCATCAACAGGCCTAACACTCCCATCCAAGTAAATGGAAAACACACGTGCATTTAGTTTACTCTACCTAATTTGCATTTATAAGGGAGGACTCAGATATTGTGCAGTTTTTACAAGAGTTCTGGCAGTCAGGGCTTGGAATGACCAATGATATAAAACGCGGAAACTTTTACGGCCCAAAACATGCGCGCTACCCAGCCTTGCAACAGTTGATGTGAACCTTTCGCCGACAAAACTCGGGAGGACTAAAAAAGGTTACCACCATCAGTAGCATGCGTCTGCGTCTTTTTAGCTCAATCGTCCACTCCCACCCCCACACATTTTTGGCTGCAGAGCCGTAGTATTTGTCACCACAGTTTACAATCACACGAGACACCATTGAAAACCCCACCACGCTATCCCAGATGCCCCGGCAATGTTGACAATTTACGTTCCTCCGAAACATATTTGCCGCGGAAATGTTATATCAAATCAGATTTTTTTTACGCGGAAATATAATAAAATGCGCGGACAGAACATTTGAAAAAAGCGGAAATCGCGTTTCCGTGGAAAATTCCAAGCCTTGGGCCGTGCAGAAGTTCAATGTTGTACCAGCTTCAGAACATCGAATTCAGACTACATATAAGAATGCTGTGCAAGACATTACACTTACAGACTGAGGAAAAATGTAGACTCTGCTATCAAGACATAAAAATGTGACAGACTTTACAAAGACTCTTCACTTGGACTGTCTACTTCATAGGAAAATTTTACTTCTGTGTTAGACTTTTTGTACTCAATTGACATTGATATGATCATCACAATTATTGAGTAGCCTAAAACATTTCCCCATACTGTATCAAACACGTCTGTAGACTTCCATTTCAAAGTCATTGACTAAGCAAAATGGGTTATGACATGCGATATGTTTGGAAATAAGTCCAACTTTTAAAAATAAAAAATTGAATAAACACACTAATGTGCATTACTATTAGAATGCGTGGGTAAAAATAAGGTGCACAAAAAACAGCATACTAGCTCATGGAGAACGTTGACCGCCACGCGGTTCCAGCACGTTGCAGTTTTTACGTGTGTGACCTGTTTAGATTTTCTGATGTGGAGTACATTGCATATTGATACTAACGTTAATCTTCTCCTCATCTGGTCCTTTCTGAGGCTCTTGGGGCTTCACGTTGAATGCGTTCGCCTTCTGTCGCTGCACTTTCATCACTCCACACAAATACGCGCTCTTGTTCGACACGTGCTGCAGTTTACTCTGCGAGAACTCCATAATCACTTCCCGAGCACCATCCAGATCAAATTCTCTCAAAGCTTCAACGGCTCGTTCGTCAAGATCTCCATCTTCCAAAAGTCCTGAAGGGAAGCAATGCCCAAAACTTAGCAAGATAAATACTGAACCAAACTGCAGCAGATATACAGCTGATTTTATACTGTTCTAAAAACTTGTCATGAAACATCGGATGGTGAACCACAAACAATTAAAATAAGAGCAACGCAAAGCGTTGAAATGCGCCCACGAATGCATTGCAAATGGTGTGCTTTTAGGGTTACTTATTTGTATCATAAAAATGGCCACTAGATTAAGCAAAAACGTACGATCCATCCAAAAACAGGAACATGCCATATTTCACAAAATCTGTCAAGAACTTCAGAGAAACAAAGGAAAACAGAATAAAATCAAATTGTCACTAGTGGGCACACTGTCCGTTGGATCCGCCTGAAAGTCGTCGTCTGTTATCGTCACATAAATACAATTACTAAATTTAATAAAGATCCTGCAGTGGGTTTAGGAGATACAACTATGAGCGCAAAACAAAACTACCACAAGGAGGCGCAACAGTAGTCAGTCAACATCATCAAAGATAGTCTTCACACTAAAAACATATATGCCAATTTTCAAAATGATTTGGTTGATACAGGGGTGTACGCCAAAAACAAGATTTGAAAACAGCAAAAATGGCCACTAGGTGGCGCAAAATACCTAGACTCCATCCAAAAACAGGAAGATAGCATCATCACATTAATAGATGCCTACATTTAAAATTTTATGAAAATCGAAGATACAGAGTTAAACGTAAAAAAATAAAATTGCCACTAGGAGGCACAGCAGTAGTCAGATCTGTCCGACAGTCGTCGTCGTTTGTAGTCAACATCATATAAATACACTTGCTAAATTAAGTAAAGATCCTACAAAGGGTTTAGGAGATACAGCCATGAGCGCAAAAACTGCCACTAGGAGGCGCCCCAAAAGTCAAAGTCATCAGAAAATCATTGTCAGTCGTACACTTCATAGTAAAAACATACATGCCAATTTCCACAATTATCCTGAAAACAGTTTGGCTGATAAAAGAGAAGATGCCAAAAAACTCGAAAACAGTAAAAATTGCTATTGGGTGGCGCAAACTAGGTCGAATTCATCTGAAAACAAAGAGATAGCGACACCTCATTAATGATGCCTATATGCCAGATTTTATGAAAATACGTAGAGGACCTTTGAAGATACAGAGGTAAACGTAAAAAAATAAAATTACCATTAGGTGGCACACCAGTAGTAAGATCTGTCCGAAAGTCGTCGTCTGTTGTTAACATCATATAAATATACTTACTACATTTCATAAAGATTCTGTGAACGGTTTAGGAGATAAAGCCATAAAAAAAAAACACAAAAAAAACCCGGTCACTAGCAGGTGCCACAGTAGTCAAAGTCGTCGCAAAATCATCGTCAGACCTCCACTTCATAGTAAGAACACACATGCCAATTTTCACAATCGTCCTTTGAGCGGTTTGGTTGATAGAGGGGTGGACGCAAAAAACAGACTCGAAAACGGTAAAAACGACTACTAGGTGACACAAACTACATCAAATCCATCCGAAAACGGGAGGATAGCGTCATCTCACTAGATGCCTACATACCACATTTCATGAAAATCTTAATGACTTTTGAAGATACAAATGAAAGCGTAAAATCTGAAATTGCCACTAGGGGGTACACCGGTACTTGTATCCGTCCGAACGTTCGCTCAAGCCGTTCCATTCATGAATGTGTCAAATTTCATGAACATATGTAAAGAGTTTCGGAGATAGAGCAGCGGACGCCGGACACCCGGAGATAACGGCATAATGCGTCCCCATATACATATGGGGGCGCATAAAAATGGCATCTAAATTGTATCTTTGGGACAAGCATTGAAAACTACAGTCAACGTTCAGGTTACCTCCCTGGGCGGTTAAACTGGCAAACCTAAAAATTCGGGGGTGAGCTGTTAACCAGGCATGGGCGCTTTAACGGGAAATTTCCAAAAATCGTGGGTGGGTGGTTAACCGAACATGGGTGATTATTACGACTGACAACCGCCCTGGGCTGTAAATCTTACCTCATGAACCGAGTCCCCAAATGTAGTCAGAACGCATATCACTTTTCGAAGAGCTTTATTGCCACGTCGTCAAATGACGGTAAAAAATGTCAGAACAGCAGATGATCCCAAGGATTTTTCCTATTCATTGTTAAACGACTGACTTATCAAATTTTGAGGTGGAAAAACACATTTTTATTCTACATGCAAGATTTCCAGATCATCCTATTACAATATCACCTTCAATATCGCACTGCAGCACTGGTTGGTCCAGCTGTTTGCGTGCAATGTCCTTGCAAACGATCGCGACTTGGAAATGCCGTTAAGTAATATAACAGCCTGTTTCGATGCGCGTCTCGTTTTTTTTATGGCAAAAGTTAGCGGCAAACAAATTCTTAAGACCCTCCGTTCGGGGTTGGACACGCGTGTACGAGTCACCTGTCACTCACATATGCACTATGCAGTCAAGGTAACTTGCACTCCAGTGTGTGGGAAAGCGCACCACACCAGTTGCACATCAAAAGAGAACAGCGACAGTATAAAGCATAAGAGTATACCGGCTTGACTGTAGGTTTAAGCTGACCAGAAGTTTACTTCACACTGAACTTGGAACTCCTGGTGTTGTAAAAAGCCAATGTTGCCCAAAACTGCGATGTCATCGTGGCTCGATGGGTTCACCCCCCATTGCCGCCAATTTTCAGTCAGTCGATCTATATCGTAGATATTTCACACTTAAATGGGAAGAATTTTGTTCTGGCTGAAACTGGCCGATGTAGAAACAAAATTATTCAGGAGGGTTAAAAGGGGAGGTGGAAACAATTTTACAGTCACACTTCGGCAGGGGTTGTCGCAAGAAATCGTATTATAAAGAACTTCCACCAACATTGGTGAAATCTACCAAAGCGAATAATACTGAAATGCATCAACATAGGGAGAATTTGACATCATTCATTAAGTTATGGGAATTTTTCAAAATCCAAGAGCTTCCCACCTAAAGCAAATTACGAGTGTTGGCAAAACCACTGTCACATTTCTCTGGCCTTACTTTTGGAATATATGTTTTACCTAGAGCACTAGACAGAAACTTAGCGTGGCAGACAGCATTGCTGAAATCATAGGTATCGAAGGTGGCAGGGATCTTAAAGTATTGCCAACATGGGAAGAAAACAAAGTGACAAAACGTTCAAGTGTAATATTTTGAAGTCAATCCATGACCTGGGACAGTAATTTGTTACTTGTTGCATTATAATTCACATTGCCAAACCGCCATCGCCGAGGCCATCGTTGCACTCATTACTGTCATCGACCTTTTTATCTTTAAGTCGGAAAATCGCACGCTTCCTTAGCACTAGCACTAGGTGCTTATCTTCAACTTTCAAGTCGCGGAAGGGGGCGCTTAACTGAGAGGTGGGTGTTTAACTCGGTGCTGTAGTGGAGTGTCGACACAGCCAACCACCTTTTGGCGTTACAACGTAGCACACCGTAAGTTACATAAAGTGCTCAAGGCGATACAGTGGGCTTTTGGCGCCTATTACCTCTAATTTTACCGCTATAGCACTGGTTTGACTGGAAATCTTTAACTATCGCAGAGGGGTGCTTAACCGAGCAGTAGGCACTTAAATCGGAAATCCACCTTAAGTCGGGGATGGGCAGTTAAGTGAACATGGGCGTTAACCTGAACATTTACGGTAAGAGTAAAAACATTTGCATACCAGCGGCATAAAGTTTTTTGTCTAATTCTTCTGCAACAGCCGGGCTGACTCCTGCTGCAAACAATTTGTTGAACTGTTCTGTTTTTTCGTATGGTTTTTCTTCCTGTTCCATGGGTTGTTCAGACTCGCCATTTGATTCTTGAGTAATTTCAGCCATTCTACAAATACAAAAGCAATTTTCATATTCTGTACATTGACCTCTATTACAATTATTTGAATTCCCAGTATGGGGGCAGACATCCTAAACAGCCTCACTTGGTTGTATTTAAATTCTTTTCACCTTGTAAAAATGACTAACAAAATCCTCTATTGATTCCCAGATGAAAACGAACAAATTTTCTCCACCCTGTGCTGTTTTAATCATGAATTTAAGGTTACGTTTGGCCCGCGTCTCGATGCTCCGGCAGTAAAAAAACATCGGCGCAGTGCGCTCCTACCGAGTCAGTAGATGATAAATGTTATACGATTCGCCATGACAAAAGGACACAGTGCGATGTGTGGACTGGTCTGAAACAAAGAAAACGGGGGGAAGGCCGAAGACCAGTCCATGTGCTCACAGCAAGTGAAATACCATATTTCTTGGAATTGACTTCTTATTGTACAGTGTAATTTTAACCAAAATTATCAATATAAATAATAACATTGAAAACATATAAATTAAAATGGTTGTCCTTGTTATTGTTATAAGCAAAATAAAATATTGCAACTTTTAGCTAGATTGATCATACATGTATGTCTATTTGGTGTGACCATATGATTTCCAGGTGCAAAGGCTTTTTCAGCATTTTGGTCCAGCCATATGGTATAGCAGTACAGCACACCCTATCTTGGTGTAGTCCCTGGCAAGACAATGAATATTATTCCCCCACCTTGGAAACTGTTCTACGAGGCAGAATCATGATACGCACGTTGACTTGTGCACGACTAAGGCTCGTGCTGTCATCTTGGGTGTTCTCATTTTCATTTGTGAAGCCTAACAATGCCCAATGTGGCGTTTTTAGAGGAAGTCAGTCCTCTTTCTAAGCTAACTTATGTAAAAAGGCAGATATTGTACACATAATCGTTGCATTTCAACAACAACGGCCAGTTTCTCGGTAACCGCTCACCCAAGTTTTATAATTTTGCACCATTTCATTTCTCACACCAAGGGCTTTTCAAAAATGTATGACACATGGGCCCTGTAAAAAAATAAAAAAATGTTGTCCTCCCTACCTCTAAAGGCTCTATTATGCACAACAGGTATTCATGACAACGCGACTTTGATGTTTAAGTCAACGCGAGGCATAATTCGCTGAAAAACGTCCGGCATATGAAGCGCCTAACGCACAGGCGTCCTCAGCTTCTGATCGTCCTCAACACACTATATATATCAGTGTTCTCCACGGCCTGTTTTAACTCGACGCCCTAACGAGTTTGGATTTTGCTGCGTCGAGTTTGGAAAATGCGCGTCGAGTTTAGAAAGTGCTGCGTCAGGTTTGAACTTTTGTCCAGGCTTGGTATTTCAACCCTCAACCCTAAAGCAGTGCCTGATTAACCAACATCAGGCCCAATACAGAACTTTTGAGGCAGTCAACACTATATGTATAACTTCGTAAGACACTACAAAAGTTTAAATTATAATTAACAAAATCTGCAAAAGACTTTAAATAACAAACATTTCATGGNCCAGGTGACTCCTTCCATTCCAACATGGCGGTGTTACTACCGAGTACCGGGAAATAGTGCGAACAGAAATTTCACAATAAAATACTAAGGGAGCAGGTTAGGAAAAAATCGTTGTATTTTTAGAACGATAACGTTGCAAGGAATTGAACAATACCGAAATCATATGTGTAAGTCAATGTCGTCATAATGTAAACAATTACCCAAAACTCTATAAATTCACACAAAACAGGGGCTCAACAAACCATGAGGAATTATTCTTTCTGCCAATACCATTTACAGTGTCCTGTGGACGATGTCTTGACCTTCCATGACAAATGGCAATTTCCCTGTGGCATATTGCTGGTGTGCAGTGACTTCTAAATTTTGGGAAGATTTTTGTGCTTTGACAATGACAGCGATGTGTTTGCTGTGGACGGTTGAAGTGAAGCACCCATGTAATTTCTAGTCCGCAATGTCATACCTTGTAGTATATATATAGTGTATTAGGGACGATCAGAAGCTGAGGACGCCTGAGGCCTAAAGGAGCTCCACCGTCTCTACTGGCGGTGGTCACTGTCTAGTCTGTCTAGAACAATCACTCATTCATTTGTTTTCATTTCTTCATTTCATTTGTGCATTGAAAAAACAGGCCCATCACTCAGAAGTTGGTCAATTTTCATAAAGTCGAGATCCCTAAATGCGATTCGTGCCCTCTAATGGTTTGGGTGGCTTACTGAATACTTACCTGATGTCAAAAAACTTAGAATTTCGAAGAAATTTGAAGAAAAGATTTACACCCAATATTTGAGTTTCCAAAGATGGCGGCGAAGTGACATGTGAAATAGGACACATGGGGGTGCCCGTAAAATAACAGGTGCCCGTTCCGTAGACGCAATTCAACTACAAAAAAGTAAACTCACGCTACTCTTTGCGAGAATTTTCAGTTGCTTCACAATGAAGCACATGATCACTTTAGTAGTAATCGCAAAATTCTTGCAACTATGGAACTCAGCCCTGAATTTGTTATCCTCGAATTGTATATGAGAATTTGTTTGCAAAAGGAGATCATGAACAATAATTAAAAGCAAAAACGTTATCAATATTTTTGTATAATTGACATTCATAACTTCCCAGTAAAATACGACGTTTCAATAAAACAAAAGTGACATCGACAGAGTTAAAGAGTAATAGATCTAGGTCAACAATTTGCCTTGGGACTTCTGAAATGAAAACATGACTTCATTGGTGTGTACGTGATGTCATTATTATAGATACTGGTTATCTACAGTCTATAGTGAGGTGACGTCGTGAAAAGGTTACGCTGTGCAATGCAGTCCCCCGGCGTGCTTTTAATGGTTTGCCTCGGCTATCAGCTGTGTCCATTAACAAAATCCGATTTAACTTCAGAACCTGGTCACTTGAAACCTCTTGGACAAGGGCGCCCAGCATTAAACATTGAAGAGTTTGATGGATTCCCCAACACAAGGCACTTTTTTGAAACATATGTTTTGCCTCCGAAACCCTTGCTAATGAAGGGTGCCGCAAAGCTATCCAAAGCTTTTACACTGTGGCAGGACGACTATTTCATGAAGGCACATGTGCCAGAGAAAGTTGTTGTTGAATCTCGCAAGAAAGAAGATCGTCTTGCACCAGCTGAGGAAATGTACTTCAAAGAATTTGTCATGATTTACAATCGTACGGACCAGTACATGGTGAATCCTGTACCGCATCCTCTTGGGTAAGGCTGGCTTACTCATTTATGACTCAATTCTCAGTCACTGGTGACATTTCGTTAAGACTTGTGAAACACATTCTTTGCTTTAAATTTAAAAGGATCCTAAATCCTGTTTTGAACCAATACTTGTTCTGTCTCCTGCTTCGCATCAACCTTCCAAGTTAAAAGGCAGAAATGAACTAAAAACTCATACTCCCAATGTCACAGATTGGACGTTATGGTCCTTGGTGTGGGGTCTTTTCTTACAGTTGCTGCATGTAATTTGCTGAAAGTGTAGGTCACACGTGCCCGTTAAGCGGATTTCAAGAGGAGTTTTCAAATTTTCCTCCCAACTGTTGAGGGTTGTCGAGGGTTACATAGCATTATTTTGTTTCACATAACTATATAATTATGGGAAAGTTGTTTTTAGTATCTGTTAACAGGGCTCGACGTTATGATCGCCAGGTCGCATTTTGCTACCGTAGCCAAAATCCCAGGTCACATTTTCAAAATCCAGCTCGCATTCATAAATGCCAGGTTGCAAAAGTTTCCCGCCATATTTACGAGTCAAAACTAATTTTTTAGATCATCGAGAAAATGTTTAGATTATGCTCTTACCTGCAGCGTTAAATACTCACAAACTTCACGTCGCAAAATTATGTTCGTAATACTGGCGTTATTGTTCTTTATGACCACTATTGAAAGGCTTTAGAGTGCAAGGTTAGTTGCCGACGTGAAAGTTGAATCTGTGCTCTCGAACCGACACATGCATTCGAGTAGCTAAGTTTGCATTGTGAAAAAGGAGAAAATACTCGTTGAAAAAGTACGTATCCACGGTTTTGCTAGGTCTGACTTAATTGCTATATGACTTATCCCAGTTGTAATGATCCAAACTAACTATGAGTGCAAACTCTCTTCATTTTTTGTTCGCAGCTCAAACTTTGCATCTTAACTCGACGTTTGAAAAACAACCTGTCGAAAAAATCCGTGAAACGTTGTCCTAGCCAAATGACGTACTCGAATGTGCGGGGATAGTTCAGTACAAATTTCACTAAAATGTGGTACTTATGCTGTTTACGTACTCAACACTTAGTTTTTCATAATGAAAAGCCTCGAAATAATTCCCGACTCCATGTGGATTTCTGTCGGGTAATTCGAGCTTGCTCCTCAATACCTTCCATGTATGGAAACTTAAGATATGTCAGTCACAAAACGACATGCATGTCACCAGTGGTAACTTTCTTTCGAAGATATAAAAAGGTTGGGGTTTGGTTTTAACATATTGAGAAAGGACGATTTTTGAAAACTGAATTTGTTGTTGTGTAAAATGAGAATAACTCACTAATAAGCTGCGTGTTAATTTCAAACAACTCGCACGGTTGTTTGTAGTGTCCTATGATGGGCGATAGTTTGAACTGTGAGCGCTTAATTTGAAATTCTCAAAAGTTGAGGGGGAACGCTTAGTTGCAGTGAGCTCTTACTATGAAACACTTCAAAGGTAGGGAGTAGGCGCATGCGTGTGCATAGTTGTTAACCTAAGTGTTTTGCTGTACTTACTGAAAGACTGCAATAGTAACAAATGTTATTATAATACGATTTTGCATGGCAAACTCTATCTAGTAGGGGTGACTTTCTGGCTATCATTACTACCTACACTGTACCCTTTTTAGCCACCCACAATAATTTTGTTTTTCATTGCCCGCTTCAGCCGGAACAAGATTCCTTCTGTTGGAGTCTGAAAATTGAGTTTAGTGCGTGGTCCGGGGAACGAAAAATTGGGAGAGAGCGTATGAAGAGAAAAAATAAAAGTTTGCTAACCGCAATTTTGCTTTTCCAGATTTAGTTGCTGAAAAACTGTCTACGCACATAGAATATCGACCCGAGGAACAACGGAACAGGCTGTCGTGTGACGATTAATAGGGTGGCCATGTTCACGTTTGCTGAGATAAACATTTCCAAATCACGATCGTCTGCCGTGTGACCGCTTGTGCGCTAACTACGGGATCGACCAGTGTCGCAGTGCATAAAATCATGGATGTTTTCATGGATATTTGATAATAAATAAAAAAATAAATAGAATTAGTAAAACCACCGCTGTTATGTGACGTTTTATCACATGCTTTGCTGTGGTCCCAAACTTTCTTCGGCGCATCCGGAAATTTGCAAAAGTAGCCGAAAATGTTAGCCAATGTAACGAGTCAAAGATCGATTCTGAATTATCCCAAGTCAGTTCACGTGACATGAATTGACAAGTCATCGGGAGGGCTGTTCTAGGTTAGTGTTCTTTTGAACTGGATTTTGCAACAACCAAATATTGGTTGGATTACACAAATTGCTTTATATTTGCCGGTATCTGCCGAAAAGTGTGAAAATGATACGAGCTGGCAAAAATCTCAGCTCGCATTTCCAAATTTCAGGTCGCACGACCTGCAGCTCGTTAATAGGTCAAAACAGGTTTGGTGTCCTTTTAAGTTGTTGTTAGGACTATGTTACTTCCAGGTTGTTGTAGCAATTAACTGTAAAAACTTTTTTATTTTTAAAATCAAGCGGCACTGTTTTGCCTGGAACTGTTTATAAACTCCCATTCTCAAAACTCTTTAAGACACAAACTTGATTTAAGGCAAGACTGTACTTTTTGTTAGACAGCTTGATGTAAACTCATTGGTACTCCAGGGCTCGACATTAACGAGCTGCAGGTTGCATTTGCGACCTGAAATTTGGAAATGCGATTTTTGCCAGCTCATATCAAGTCACAAAATGCGACCTAGAATTTCCAACGTATGTGAGCTGAGTTTTTACCCTTCTCGGCAGATACCACGCACACATATATATATATATATATATGTATATATATATATATATATATATATGTATGTATGTGTATAAGTATATGTATATATATATAAAGCAACTCGTGTAAATCCAACTGTTATTTGGTTGTTGCCAAATCAAGTTCAGAGGAACGCTAACCGAAAACAGTCCTCCCGATTTCTTGTAAGCACATTGTGGGAACATGACATAATGCAGAATCGATCGTTGACACATTTCATTGGCTAGCACTTTCGGCTACTTTTGCAAATTTCCAAATGTGCTGAAGCAAAGTTTCGAACCACGGCATAACTCGTGATAAAATGTCACAAAGCAGCAGAGTTTCTACTAATTCTTAGACGGTCAACTTGCCAACCTTTGTGGTGGAAAAACTTATTTATTTTTAACGTAAGATGTCTTTATTATCTAATATCCACGACAAATTCCCTGGTATGGCACTGCTGCACTGTTCGGTCCAGTTGTTAGCGCGCAAGCAGTCCCGGCAGACGACCATGACTTGGAAATGTGCGTCTCATTTTTTATAGAAAAAGACAGCAAACATGAAAATGACAACCCTATTAATCGCCAAATGACGGCCACATCTTTACTTTCAGCAAAGTAGTCTTCGAGTCGTCAAGAAATTCTCAAACCGTTCACTTGTTTAATCGTTAAATCAGTACCGGGTATGTCATCTATGGGAACAGGTGGAAAAAGCAGGTGACTGAAAAATAGAAGGTCGGAGCAGTGTTGGAAAACAGTCGCCTCTAAGTTGGTCCGACATTGGGAAACAGTTGCCTCTTAGTTGGTGCAACATTGGCAAACAGTCACCTCTAAGTTGGTGCGACGTTATTGAACAGTTGCCTCTAAGTTGGTGCGATTTCGGCGAACAGTCGCCTCTAAGTTGGTGCGACGTCAGTAAAGAGTCGCTTGCAGGGTGGCGCGACGTCGATAAGTTGTCGGAATTGAATTGGCGTGACGTAGGTAAAGGGTCATATTTCCGCTGTTGGCCCCAGGTTGTACCGTCATTGGTAATTAGTCGGAAGTGCCCTTTGTCGGACCACTGTCGGTTCATCGGTCGCCCGACTTCGACGTTGTTACGACGTTCATCGGATGGACAAAATCACATTGGTCCGACGTCAGAAACCAACGTTGGCCCGACTGGCGTCGGACCACCGTCAGCATGCTATCTGGGATAACGGACAATAAACAGTGACACTGTCACTATTTATCTCACTGTTAATTTCGATTCCACCACATTCATTTTACTTATTACCTGATAATGATACGTGTGGTCTTGAAATAAAGCGAATATTTTAACCTGTTTGTCCATTATAAATGTCTCTTTCCGTTTTGCTTCATAACTGTATGCTGGAAGGTTGTATGGAAAGTCCAAATGTGTATATATCAAACTGTCACAAAAAGCACAATCCTGCCTTCAACCAAGATTGTGCCAAGGAAGGGCTGCTAATGAAAGTCTCAAAGATTGAACAAGTTACTGTTGTGCAATAAGTCTCAACTTAGTTCTAATCTTAAAATCTGATTTATTAGCTTTGAATGTAACGGATGATAATTCAAAGTAAATGGTATTGATATGACAGCTATAAATCCGCATTCCATCCATGATTGGTCTCAACTAAATGCTAATATGACAGTTATAAATCTGCACTCCATCCATGATTTGTCTTAAGCAAATGCTAATATGACAGCTATAAATCTGCATTCCATCCATGATTGGTCTCAATTAAATGCCATTCTGACAACTATAAACCCGCATTCCATCTATGATTGGTCTCAACTAAATGCTAATATGACAACTATAAACCCGCATTCCATCTATGATTGGTCTCAACTAAATGCCAATCTGACAGTTGTAAATCCGCACTCCATCCATGATTGGTCTCAATTAAATGCCATTCTGACAACTATAAACCCGCACTCCATCCATGATTGGTCTCAACTAAATGCCAATATGACAACTATAAACCCACATTCCATCCAAGTCTCAACTTTTTCCTGAAACGTTGATTTCTTGGTTTACAAAGATTACTGACACTTCATTATATAACTTGAGACCATGGTGCATACAATGACACGGTATGACAAGCCAATTAGAACCTGCTCGCAACCAATAACCAACTGTCAGTTTATTCAAAGCCTAGCAATAAAATCTAATGTGAATAAGGTACAATTTGAGACCAAAACTAATTGATCTGAATCAACATTTGGTTTTTGTGATGGAAGACGGGTTTATTGCCACTCTAACTTGGGATAAAATTAAAGTTGTTCTGGCTACCAAAGAAATGTTACAATTTCTGTTTTTTATGTATTTTGCTTTTATTTGTTTCAGGGTTGATGTGGTTCTACCTGGCCCATTACAGTGTCAGCAAATTCTTGACAACAACATGTTGTTGGAGAACGTAAGAGTTTAAAGTGGCTATGAACCCACGTTCTGTTAAGGAAACAAAGCTTTAATTTAGATAATTTACTGAGCTATAAAATTGGTTTCGATTGATTCCTTATTCAGATGGGAAGTGATTGAAACCATGAACACAGGATTCGACTTGGTAACACAACGGTCTCATCACCGGTGCTTATTAATTCGCTGTTAATCCAAATACTAGCGTGACACTGTGGCGATTACGAAAAAAGTTTGAGAACGTGCATTTCATTTGTATAGTGAAACTGCGATCAAGCGTGGCAAATATTTTGAGTCCGTGATTATGACTGCCCAGAAAACGTGCGAGATATTCACAAACCATCCACATCGATAACTATAGACTGCGACATCAGTCAATACATTACACCGGTGGCAGTTTTAAACGATGTGTTCATGCAAAAAGCGCACTGTTCGAAATGTGAGAATTGCGGCCAATGCCGCTAAAATCGACATGTCTGAATTTTGAGAGATATATTGAATGCCAAATTCAACCCTGTCTCAAAGTTCAGAATCAAAAAATTCAGTTTTGGGTTGGTATAAGTGTTCAAAATTTGGGATACTGTCCTAAATTTGGAAATTTTTACTGTACATATTTTCTGCCGGAAAGCAAAAAACCTGTAGAATTGATTTTAATCTTTTTACCTGTCTATTATCAATTACATCACGCGGCCATGTCTTTTAAGTGAAATGTAGCAAACAAGAAAAGTACATTTATATGAAAACAGCCTTACCAATAAGCTGATCAAATTTTATTTGATATATATGTTCAGTTCCAGATCACAAAAGCTGTTACAGTTTTCAGCATATTTTGTTTTTGTTTTCATGAATATCATAAAGTCCTATTATTTGATAGCTCGACTATCGTGGAAAAGTGAAACATTTTATAAACGATTCTTAACACAGTTTTTGAGAACAGTGCATAAAGCATAGGACCAATATCAAATATGTCTATTACTCCCAGATAAAGCGTAGTATCTGAAACACTGCGATATGAATC
Source organism: Phoronis australis (assembly GCA_002633005.1). Classification (NCBI taxonomy): domain Eukaryota; kingdom Metazoa; phylum Phoronida; family Phoronidae; genus Phoronis; species Phoronis australis. Next base: position 76,105 of record NMRA01000015.1, read on the forward strand.
CAGTCGGCCATTTCAGCTCGTAAAATATGAGATGACAGTGTGGTCTGAGATTTTGTGAGCTTGATCTCGAGCAGTGCAAACAACCATCAGTTCTGTCGAAGCTCTGAAATCACAATACAACAAACTGTCAGTTGTGTAGAAGCCCTGGAATCGCAATACTACAAACTGTCAGTTGTGTGGAAGCACTGGAATCACAATACAACAAACTTTCAGTTGTGTGGAAGCCTTGGAATCACAATACATGAAACTGTCAGTTGTGTGGAAGCCCTGGAATCACAATACAAAATTGTGTGGAAGCCCTGGAATCACAATACAACAAACTGTCAGTTGTGTGGAAGCCCCGGAATCACAATACAACAGTCAGTTGTGTGGAAGCCCTGGAGTCACCTCTAATTTGACTACTAGTAATGAACAATTTGTTGCCAATTTCATAATTGTATGTGACCTATATAAAAAATATTTTTGTACACAAACCATGGGTTTAATACTACTTTTGACCTTAAGCATCTGCCTGCGTCACTGCTAACAATTTCTTCTTTCGAAAACGATGTAAACATATCTAAGGTAGTTGTTTTTAACAAGGTGGTTGGCAACTTTGCAACAGTCACCTGACCTATGCGATTTTAACTGGTTAAGAAAAGATTTAATTTCCAATGGCAAGTGCAGCTTTGAGCTGTTGCTTTCGTTGCCCTTGGCCTGTTACATATTCATACGAGAAATGATTTCTGGGCTTGGCAAGAACTGATAATTTGTTACATTACTTGCCACATAAAATGAGCCACATGTCAAGCTAACTTAATGGCCCTGTTGCCATGTAATGGAAATTGTCAGTTCCTTTTAAGTACAGAAATCACTATCACTCAAAAGGAAGATAGGCTGTTAGTAGCTTAATTGCATAACCTTTGTTTCAATCTCTAGCTGTTGCTCTAACGTGTTGTGGCATTTCAGATGATGTGGTTCAGTAGTGGTGGAACGAAGTCTGTGCTGCACACAGACTCTGTAGACAACATCAACTGCCTGTTCAGAGGAGAGAAAACATTTGTCATGATAGATCCTGACAAGTATGCAGACAAGGTATTATACATGTTCAGTTAGTCATATCTAGTTGAAACAGTTTCGTAGTTAGTGAAAATAAGGTCAACTGAAGGTCAAAAAGTTTTCGGTCTTGACGTGATTTTTAATACGAATTCCAAAGCCTTATTTTCGAATATAATCTCAACCTTAAAATGGAACTTACATGCTAATTCCTTATCTCTGATTGCCATGTCAAATTAGTTGAAAACACAACATACAGGGACGGTGTGAATGTGAAGTACATTGAAAATTGTTGAATGTTTTTAAGAACGATTGTGTCAAAAACAATCTGCCGTAAATCACTCAACTGTGTCCAGTAAGTATCGTGATGTGGTGTTGGGCAGTAATACTGCATGATGCGGGCTGTGTTAGCGCCTCAGGTGCATCATGAGTGCAAAGGTCACCTATTTGCAGATTTTTTGTTTTCAATGAATACAACTGCACTTTGTTTAGCATAGTTAATATTCAAATAGCATTGTCCTTTAGTTCCTGTTACATTAGCATAGTTAGGAGCATGCAATATAAGGCCACGGTCTTGTGTACAGTTCCGCTGTTGCTTTCTGTGTTTGCCAATAATTACCATGATTTGATGATGCCATGTTGACATGGTTTCTTGGTTTTTCAATAACCATTTTATCAGCATTGTGACTTGTTTCATGAAAGATTTAGCTTCATTTGGGAGTGGACTCCAGCAAGCATTAGAAACTCCAATAAGTCGAGGTGCTCTTGAGCTGGTTTGTTCAGTTAAGAAAAGCCGCTCCACCTACTCGTTTTGAAAGAAGTTTCGAGGGTTACTACGGTAGATCTGAATTCACCCAAAAACGCGTGCATTACTGAGGAGCATATCTCAGCGGCCCGTTTAATTTAAAGCCGTGTGTTCCGTTGTAACTGATCCTATGAGTAGGGGGGAAGTGAATTCGGCCATTTTGCTTTTGGATCGGTGATTTTGTCGTCCTGAATGTCAAGTTTAAAATTTTTAACGCATGTGAAAGTTTAATTTGTGAAATAAAACTCATATTAATAGATCCTGAAACACTCAGTATCCCAAACGTTTACACAAACTTCAACTGCATTTTCATACTCTGCTCACATAAGATAGGCCCTATCAAGGAGTGTGAAAGTTATTTTTTCACGAAAATAAGGTCGAATTTCATTAATCTGGACAAAAATTTTTATTCTTTCGCTTGAAATTCTGTTTTTGTAAAATTTTTAATTAAATTGGAAATTTCTACATCAGAAAAAATTAGAATTCTTTGTTCGGCTTTGTGAGCTGCGGCACCCTCCCTAATACAGTGTGAGCGTGAACTCCTGCATTTTTACGGGAATAAAGTGCTATATGTATTCACAACACATCTTGTTTTGAAGTAATCATGCTGACTATCCGCAAAAATCATAGCAAATAAGAACCACGTGACCTCAGTTTTCTGATCAATTTGATCATGATGGTAATGCGCGTAACTGAATAAAACCAACACATCAGGCATAATATCTTTATTAAAGTCTCATACACTGCTAAAAACAATGTATTGGATGAAACTTAAGAATTATGTATCTCTATCAAAGTAAAAGTACAATGGTTGCACCTTATTAGCGACCGCATAGTATGAACACAGTAACATCCATGTGTTTGGATTGAATAGGTTGTCTTAACTTCGATTGTAGTTAGGTGATGTTAATGATTCAAAAACTAAACACGATCAGCATTTGACAAGGACTTCAGAAATGTTATTGGTTTATGTTCAAACAACTTATAACTTCCATTTTTAACAGCGCAGCTCAGTCGGGTTATAGATAAGATTATCGATTTGAGCAATTATTGAACAAAAGAAAGCTGACCCTCCAACCATCAATGCCAGAATGGAGTTAATCAGTCAATAATATGTAAGATATTGGCTACAGCAGTCATCCGCCCAACTTGTTGTACTATACAACCGTACAAGTTGGACTCAACTGGAGAACACCGAAATGCATTGAGTTATGCCCTGTGGAATAGTAAAGATTGACTTGTAATTATTCTGACACTGGATGCGAGTTAAAAGAACCGACAAAAAGACAAAAACAAGTGTGAGACATTAATTACACAACAGCAAGGAATGGCAGCTTGTGGAGATGCTTTTCAATGATCTGTACATCAAAAAATGGTTTTTCTTTATTAATTATGTCGTTGTTTTTAACAACAGGTTGATATTGATCACCCTGAGGGTTCCTATAGCGGTGTAGATGTGGACAGGTAGGTTAGTTTTTGTCTTATATACGTGCGTTCAGGATTGTGTGCTTGTTGGGCCTACATCCGATTTTGGGCACGTGCAATCATGAAAAATGCTTGAGTAAAATCAAGATCTAGTTTTCAAATATTAATATTATACTTTTCTTATCCGTGCTTTTGAATTACCTACAAGTAAGGAGTGTTGGAGTAGAGTGTGAATAGGAGAGGGGGAAGTACTTGAAATAAAAATTATGGGTGCTTGTGATTAGAATACCAGTAACTAAAAATTAGAGCTTGTTCTTGTAAAAAATAATATATTTCCGGTTGTTGGTGTTTTTTATCCATTAATTTGTTTCAATTGGTATTATGACCACTCAAAAATACACAGGCATAACCCATATACTATCTACATCTTTTATAGCCTGTTCCACACAACAATACACAAACATAACCCATATACTATCTACAACTTTTATGACCTGTTCCACTCAACAATACGCAAACATAACCCATATACTATCTACAACTTTTATGACCTGTTCCACACAATACACAAACATAACCCATATACTATCTACAACTTTTATGACCTGTTCCACTCAACAATACACAAACATAACTCATATACTATCTACAACTTTTATGACCTGTTCCACACAATACACAAACATAACCCATATACTATCTACAACTTTTATAACCTGTTCCACACAACAATACACAAACATAACCCACATACTATCTACAACTTTTTATGACCTGTTCCACTCAACAATACACAGACAAAATCCATGCACTATCTACAAGTATAATTTTCATGGAAAGTTATTTTTGTTGATAAAGTGAAGCAAATGAAATTTCAGCTGTCTGACATACTGTGTCCCAAAGTGAGCATAAACCACTGGGTGTACTTGATGGAACTTGTTATGTTTGGCACTGATGAGTGGGAATGGCTGTTAGTGGTAGCAATGTCTCAACAAACTGTGTTGCCACACAATAGATTGACTGGCAATAGTCTCATATTCAAGTTGTGTACCATAGTCACCAATAGACAATATTTTGAAACAACTGTGGCCATTCGCAACAATGTTAAAAGCCGTTGAAAAACGCTTAAGAGAAGAGCTGTTTTAGCAATTACTTTTGTCCAAAATTTGTAAGATTTTATCATACTAAAAATGGAAAAGAAGTCAATCAGGACATTCAGTTTAAGATCCTTTTCTTGTGTTTAGTTTGTGGCTGTGAGATAAATTTTTGATGTTTGTAATGAAGTTTGTCAGCTCTTGAAAGATCAAAAATTGTCACTTTCAGCAAAGTGATTCCGTTATGGTAATCTGCAATGACTGGTTTGTGATTTGTTTGTATTATTTGCTTTGGAGTGTGGCCAGTTGATACAATACATCACACTGCTGTGATCATGGCATATCTTATCTGAATTGGACTTGATGAGGAAATTTACAGAATTACATGAATGGACTGTTGATGTAAGTGCACTTTTGCACATGCATCAGCCCCTTTATAAACAAATCATATTTACTCATCATCCCCTTTACAAACAAATCGTATTCACTCACCAATCTTTTGCTAATTGTTGATCTATGATGAGGTAAATATTGCCTCTTTTGAAGTTTTCTGACTCCACAGTTAATAACGCTACATTGACAATTCATGGTCAAGGCTTTCTCTTGGTACAAATGGCAAGTGTTCATTGGAAATGACCCGATATGTCATTGCTGGGTTCAAATTGTTTGTAATTTAAAGTGTCACATAACTGGCATCATATTTTTCAATAAATCTTGTATGTATTTGTCTATGAAGCATAGTTTGGTGTTGCATCAAAACCTTCCCATACCATTTATTTTTGGTTATGAAATGAAATTACTGCACAGTAATAAGTTGTCAGTTGATTACGCTTGTTAGTTGACTAATGTTTTACACATTGCTTGTATTGGTGCTATGATGAATGTTATTATGCAGCCGATTCCACTAGTCAATTGACATTCAACAAAAAATGGACAAAAAATTCTTGGTTTTCTCTTAGCCAAAGTGTGTGCAAAACAGCTATCATAGAGCAAACTTCTAGAATTTTTAGTAGTTTGATAATCTGTTCAGCATTTGACATGGAAAGATTGTCATTTGTTTTCTTGCTAAATTGATTGAGATTATCGTAAATAAATATACAAATTCTCTGATTTCCAGTAAGCGTAATATTAGTGTTATATGAAGTTTGATATTCCTTGATAGTTGCTTTGTTCTGTTCCAGTGTTGACTATACTAAGTACCCTGGTCTGGCTCAAGTGGAGTTCATCACAGTACACATGACAGCTGGCGATTGCTTGTACATTCCCTTCAAATGGTCAGTACCAATAGGAAATCATTTGGAACTTTGTAATTTTACGTTTAACTTAATTCTACACGTCTTGTTTCGCACAACATTAACTATTGAACATGTTTTCCTGATAGTCGGTGTTATCCTGTCCCAAAAGAGTACTTTACCCCATCATTGATCATACTCTCTTGAGCATATGGCTAAGTAACACAAAACTCGTCCAGGTCACCACTTCCATTTCATGTTTACACGGTTAGACATACCATATGATTGGATGACATATATGTATGTGAATGCAGCCATGGAATACGCTGTGAAATACGCCATCGAATACAGGAAAACAAAGCCAATCTGTATTCAATGGATGAGACCGTATTTCATGGTTGATGTACAGTCTCTTGGTAAAGTAAATATGCGTGTACAGCAGCAAATTTGGTTAGTCTTCTTAATTTTGGCAAACTAAAACATTCATTTAAAACTTTCTTGAAAAAGCAATTTAACTGTTCTAAAAACTAAACTTTCAGCAAAGATACTCTAGAAACAACAAATATCAGGACTTGTTCTGATGGCAGATGACATTAACAATGCCCTGACCAAGTCACTAGATATTTCCTGCCCCAAACGCTGTATTAAGGTCACTGGGAAACCAAAACAACAGATTTGGTGGATCAAAGAACTGGCAGCACTTCGGGGTAAGGCACGTAAAGCTCACAGAGCGGCAATTCGGACTGACACTGACGAGTGCTGGGATGCGTATCATCTTGCCTATCGTATGTTTAAGTCTGCCACACACAAAGCAAAGCGCAACTTCTGTAGGAATTTCTGTCAGCAAACTAACAGCCTCTCTGCATCTGCAAAGCTGGTGCAATTGCAGAAGAACCACTCCTCCAGACTCGAGGTCTTTCAACGAGAGGATGGCTCATACACACGCTCCGCCGAGGAAACACTCGAAGTCATGATGGGTAAGCACTATCGTGATAGTGTAAACCTGTCGAACCAATGTTCAGAAGTGACGGACTCCGAGGAATGTGAACCATTAGCTTATGCTGATGTTGAAAACATAGCCACACTACATCTCGTGGAGATAGCTCTAAAGTCTTTTAAACCATGGAAGTCCCCAGGACTAGACAGGATATATCCTATAATGTTGCAAGAGGCTGGGATACCACTATTCCAAATACAGCAACTTACAAAGCCAGTCTTAGACTAGGTTATATCCCCAAGACTATGACTGAAGCTAGGGTAGTCTTCATTCCTAAACCAGGGAAGAACTCGTACCTTTTGGCTGAATCATTTAGGCCTATAACCTTAACATCCTTTCTTCTCAAAGGGCTGGAAAGGCTCATTCTGTGGCATCTTGATAAACAAGGAATACAGAACAATTAATTCAGAACAACCAGTATGCTTATAGGTCTGGCTTCTCTACGGAGACCTCTCTACATCATCTGGTTGCTAGACTGGAAAGGGCTGTTTTTAATAAACAATTTGCCCTCTGTGCCTTCATTGATGTTGTTGGTGCTTTCAGCAATATTAAGCATGATGCGATCCGGATTGCACTAAACCACTGACTTTAAAGTGAATAGGTGTCTTACCAGGTGGATCATTAACATGCTTGGAGGTCAATCTGTGACTGCCTGTCTAGACGATGTGAGAGTGGCGGTTCACATCACCAGAGGAACACCTCAGGGTGGCGCTACCTCACCCACCCTCTTTAACATGGTTATAGATGGTTTGCTTCAACAATTATCCAATTATCTACTGACATGGGTCCAAGCTTGTATGTTCAAGCCTATGCAGATGATATTGTTCTCAGCATTGATCCTGACACACGTCGCTATCTTGCTCACAGAGCACTGAATACAACAGCCACATGGGCTAAGTCAGTTGGCTTAGAAATTAGTGGTAGCAAAACAAAAGTGATTATGTTCACTTGGAGGCTTAAATGGTCATTGCGGCCTTTAACGCTGAATGGTAAACATCTTGACCTTGTAGACAAGGCAACTTACCTAGGTGTCATTTTACACCATCGTCTTTCCTGGATTCCGCATATTACAGAAAAAATCTCAAAAGCCAAATCTGAATTGGTGAGATGCAGTTGTGCGGTGGGGAAAACTTGGGGAATGTCTCCCAAGAATATGTTCTGGGTTTATACTGCTGTTATCCAACCTATAATGTCCTATGCTTCGTCAGTATGGGTAACAGCATTAAAACAGATTACAATTATCAACAAACTTAGGCAGCTGCAACGTCTAGCTTGTCTGTGCGTAACCTCTGCTTTTCCAGGAACGCCTTCTGCAGCCTTAGAAATGCTAATCGGTCTACCACCACTATACATATACCATGAGGGTGAAGCTGCATGTGCTGCACTTCGTCTCAGATATAATGGCCAGTGGGTGAAAACTCACATCCCTGACTGTGTTGCACACAGAAGCCACAGGAATGTTTGCAATAAACTAATGGCCAAGACTGGGCCACTATGGAACATGCCTAGTGATGTCTAGGTCACAGCTTTAAATCATACATGGATGGCCTACCGCAGAACACAAGAATGAGGTGGTTCGTTTTACTGATGGCTCTAAACTGGAAAATGGCCAGACAGGTGCTGGAGTCTACTTTCCAAGCCTTCCTGTTGCAGATGCAGAAAACTGGGTATCGCTAGGCAATTTTGCCACCGTGTTTCAGGCTGAGATCACTGCAATTAATAGAGCTGCTCAACTGGCACGACAATATAACACTGAGCTTGGCAATCAGCCGATTACCATCTTTTCAGATAGCCAGGCAGCAATAAAAGCCCTAAAGAAACTAAGGGTCAACTCTTGTTGTGTTAATGCTTGTATTAATGAGCTTAACAAGCTTGCAATTGAAAGAACCGTCAATATACGCTGGGTTAGGGCCCATGTGGGAATTGATTGCAATGAGAATGCAGACAGACTCTCAAAGATAAGAGCAAGCGTTCTGCATTTTGTGCCTGAACCTGCTATCCCGGTATCTTACGGATGTTGCAGGATGAGTATACGCAACTGGGTACATACCCAGTCAGCAGCCCAGTGGGCATCACTTAACTCCTGCAGAGAGACCAAGAAGAATTTTCCCAACGTGATCGAACCAAAAGGTTCAAAAAACCTTCTGCGTCTAGATAGATTGGGTATAAGACACGTCATTCAAATTTTGACATGCCACTGCAACCTAGCCCGACACAGACACATTACTGGGCATATGGGGAGCCATGTGTGTCCCGAGTGTGGTACTGACGTAGAATCTCCTAAACTCCTGGTAGAGTCTTGCCCAGCGTTTTGTAGGCTAAGGAGAAACCTACTGGGTGACACTGTTACATGCCTACAACATATAGTGCATGGCAACAAATGGAAATGTCTGTCCGTTTTCCTAAAGGAGACTGGCAGACTTGTAAACTTTCTTCACAAGGAGCCATAATTGGGCTCTCGTGCTTTTGCTTAGGTGTTTTGTGCAATGGGCCCAACCATGAGGCCTGCGCACGTCTGATGCACCGCAAATGACATCAGACCACCCGCACTGTTTTTTTTTTGTTAAAGGTTTTCCAATGAACATTCTGTTGCACAATGATCAGGCCGCTATTTTTAGACTTGGCTATTCTTAATCTGAGTCATCAAAAATAGGTCAGTTTCCTACATAGCCAACACTAATCAGATGACAGGCTTATAGTAGACGCTAATCAGATGACAGGTGTATGGTCCACACTAATTAGATGACAGGTTTATAGTCGACACTAATCAGATAACTGATTTATAGCCGACACTAATCAGATGACAGGTGTATAGTCCACACCAATCAGATGACAGGTGTATAGTCTACACCAATCAGATGACAGGTGTATAGTCCAAACCAATCAGATGACAGGTGTATAGTCCACACTAATCAGATGACACTCAGGTGTATAGCCAACACTAATCAGATGACAGGTGTATAGTCCACACTAATCAAATGACAGGTGTATAGTCCACGCTAATCAGATGACAGGTGTATAGTCCACACTAGTCAGATGACAGGTGTATAGCTGACACTAATAATATGACAGGTGTATAGTCCACACTAATCAGCTGTCTGTTGGATTATTATTGATTAAACATAGTGGCAGTAACTTTTTTCTTTTTTTTGGGAAAGATAAAACGGTGATAAACTTGTCAAGTGAATGTATGGATTACGGGGTACCACTGCATGTGGAGAATTTCTTGCTTACACTGGTCTCCACTAAGATTCCCTTTGCCCTGTAAAACTTTTATTATGCCTATTCAGCACGTCCTTTGTATTCATGTACATGTAAGCTAAAGCAGTGGAAAGGAAATTCCTAACGCTTAATTTTCTCAACCTCCGTGCTTCTTATTACACCCATATTGGTTTTCTCTGACATTTGCACTGGGTCAATGTAGAGAGTAGTTTACAAAATGACCAAAAATAGTAAATTTTGTTCATGTTGACAAAGGGGCACTTCCCAAAGTAACGTTGATTGTAAACATGTTTCATACGTTATTTTATTTTTATCACCTCAGTCTACTTGTTTTTTTTTTCTGGCCGTATAGGAACGGGGTGCTATCTTTTTATCTTTTTATTTTATTTTTAAGCTTGAAATCCCAAAACAGTCGTACTGAGATTTTGTTGGCTAGTGAAACTTAAAAGTCTCAGTTAATTATGAACCCATCCCTGCTGCTTGTATTTTCTCGTTGAGTTTTAAGCTAGACATAGTCAGTCTTTACATGTGGTCCTTCACCATCTAATTACCGTCAATATTGGGGCATTTCCACGAATATCAGTATTCTGGTTAGCGTATAACTGGAGTAAAATAGTTTGACATGCACTGGATGATAAGTAATGCATTTGACATCTAATTTGGTCACCATATTTGTTGTAATGTAGCTTAGTTGTATACTAAAAGAATTATCCATGTGATATTGTTAATAATGATCAGCGTTTGTAAATTGTCCGAGTATATCAATACACACTGTTGTTTTTGTTCAATCGTAACCAATGCTTGTATTTGTTAGCTTATTAGTTCATTGACTTTTTAAAGTCAAAAGCCATACTTAGCTGTTTTTTTTTCTGCCGATTACTGCCATGATGTTTATTTTTAACGATTTGGTTTATGCATTTTGAAAATTCTCCATTACGTATAGGCAGAGCTGTTTACTACAGTTTACAGCCAGATAATTGCACCTTATTGGATGTTGCTCTGGACAATGTGGTCACCACAACTGTGACCGACTCTGGCGCCGCGCTCTTTTTTATCCTTGTAAAAACTGCTTGGAAGGACCAGCGGTGAAAATTTCCGCACATCTTTATAAATGCGCATCTTCCTTGTAAGCGTATTATTCACGGCATGGTACAACAATCCAAGTCTTTTACAACATCAAGTTGTTAGTGTTGCCTTGTCTTCCCAGGATTCACCAGGTGAGGTCATTTGGTAGTAACATCGCAGTCAACGTCTGGTGGGACTTCCACAAGAACACAAAAATTGACCTGGATCAGTGCCAGCAACAGTTTAACAAGGACTTAACTTTAGACAAGGTTGACTTCAAAGGTTTGAATAGTCTTATGGATGAGATACCGGCCATCAGGTAGGAAGACATCTTGAAATCAATGGACTCTTTGAAAAAATGACCTTTGACACAGAATTTAGAAATTAGTTGACCTCTGAATACACGAGACCCAATAGCGGATTTGCAGCGCAAACAAACTACGCATTGCGCATGTGCGAGTTACTTCCTGCGCGAAGGCNGTAATCCTTCCTGAACTCAAAGGGATTATCATACATTGTGTTGAACTTAGGGGATTACCATATACTGCTCTGAACTCCAGGATTACCTTATACTGTGCTGGAGTGAAGGATTACCTTATACTTTGCTATACTCAGGATGATTATCCTAGATGCAAAAGGTACACACTCATCCAACGCTTTACCGCAAACGGGTGGCGCTTTGCTCCAATTACGTGGTTTGTCACTTTATTGCTAAGCGGTGTCAGTGCTGTGCATGAACTAGGAATCTTGCTTAATCTCAAGATCGCGTATTTGTGAACTTGGAATTGAATACTCATCAGGTGAAATTTTTGTTAAGTGTAAAGAATTTTGTAATTATTGGCCCCACAATCACCAATTTAAACCTTTTCCGTATCTAGCATCAAAGAATCGTAGGAATATGTGCATGTTTACATCAATTATTGTTTGGTAAATGAGATTGCCAATAACTGAAAACAGCGGATTGGTTAAAATTTATGTTATTTTATTATCATGTAATTTGATTTAGTGCGGTGCAAATTTTTATCGATGTGAACGTGATTACTTGAGTGAACTTGTCAAGTATCCTCATGTACGACAAACTTACAAACTGTAATGAACACTAAGTCTGAAATACTACAGTTTTAACATGCTAGGAAAATACGATTCTTATAAACTATTATTGAAAACTACAATTGAAATGGCACTAAAATACTTTAAGGAACGAATGAGTCATACGTAGTCCTGAAAAGGACTGTTGAATCGAGTCAAATTATACACAAAATTCACAAAAAATTGTAACAAGGTCTATCAACGTTGAACGCTGCCTGACTGTTTGATTAGCCTACCCGCAATATAAACAAGTCACATGACTGCTTAAAAGCAGCGCCACCTGTTAGTGAAGCGGAGTATTACAGACAATGCCATCTGGTTGCGGTAAAGCCTTGGATGAGTGGGTACCTTTTGCATCCTAGACTGTGCTGCATTCACCTGAAAACAAATATGCACTCGTTTTCTAAGTTTGGTCAGAATAGAAAGTGTTGTCTTGAAAATATCTTCTTTCATTGCTGTCTTCTCAGCGCCATCACGAAGTTTGTAACGTTATGTTAACTGTACTTTGAAACCACAGTGTTTCAGTGTTACAAACACTTTTAACAGGGATGTCTTTTTGCGATATGCTAAAAAAGAGCCAATAACGATAGACTCGATGAGAGAACGCTTCGGCATACAGGTAATGACTGAGGCGAGGAAAACCTTCGTGGCTTTGTGTGTGTTCACCTCCTCTGTAGACCTGGGCTCTGTTAAGCTCAAGCTTCACATTTAACTAAATAGATTGCAATTAGCACATCACTGGCTATAAATAATTTCTACTTCTCAGTAATATATTCTTAGACACTTTGATCTTTTACTGAAGTGAGTTTTAATTATTTGTTGCAAGTAGTTGTTTCTAGTGCATAGACCAAAGTCACTTTTCGTGAAACAAATCCCTGTTTTAACGCGCTGGCACTTTCAAGAATTGTGCAATGAAATTATACATAGCCTCAGATTATGTGAGCTTAGAAAGGATTTTGCACACATAGTGGCTTTGTCTTCAATCCCCTTATTGGGCTCTACTCATGTGTATTGATTCATTAACCATCCCCTTCATAAGCTCTGTTAATTCGATTGTATGCTTATGCACTTTTAACTAATAACAATGCTTAGGCTGGTTCACAACTCTTTGTCCTGGGTTACTGAAACACCTGATTGATAGAATATAGACGATTCTGGTTCTTGGTCAAAGAAATAGATAATGAGTGCTTAAGCAATAATTGATGTCATATTTAAAATGTATACACACCCATCCAAATGTTTTGTTTCAACTCATGATAATGTTTTGAGTTAAACCAAATGCTTGGTCATGTGCATATGTTGTAAATATGAAATAGAGTATTACAAAAACACAAAAGAGATCTGTTTTCAAATAGAATATTGCAAATGCAGAACTTCTGCATGACTCCATAGTGGTTTCTCCCTTTAATTATTAAAGATACCTGCACAAATATGGTTTGTGTCAAATTGAGCTGATGTTTTTATGCAGCCACATATTTCTATGGGAGTGGATATTGCCAACATCTCTGTCGAGTTGTCCTGCGTCAGTTGCTATATCTCCTAAATGACTTGCAGGATCGTAATGAGACGGATAAGGAGTTTTGGACCAATCCGACTGTGGCTCTGCCCCTGGTGTTTTTTTTTTTACGTTTGCCTCTTTATCTTTGGAATTCCTTGATGGATTTTTATGAAATTTAGGGAATAGGTTTCTAGTAAGAAGATTTCGCCTTCCTGATTTCACACAGATGTGACGTATTCTGCGTCACTTGGTGGCCATTTTAAGCATTTTTGAGTGTGTTTGACATCCGCCTCTATATCTTACAAACTTCTCTAAGGATCATTATGAAATTGGCATGTGTGTTCCTAAGAAGAAGAACGCAGCTGATGCTGATTTTCGGATGGGTTTGCAACCCCTTAATAGCATTTTTTGTCCACTGCTGTATCTCTTTAACCTTTTGGAGGATCTTTGTGAAATGTAGCAGATGTTTCTGTTAACTAAAGGAGACGATGCCTTTGTATTTTTTTAGATGGATTCTGGGCCACCTCGTGGCCATTTTTTATTTTGGTTTGTTTTTTGTCATCCCCCTCTTCTGCCAAACTGTTCAAAGGAACATTATGAATCATGGCACGAGACTAGCATGGCTGACGTTGATTTTTGGACAAGTTTGACGACATTGGCCTGAATCCTTTGCAGGATGTTGACGAACTGTTGCAGGTGTTTTCCTATAAATATGGCAATGGCTGCCCACGACTTTATAGATGGCTCTGATTACCGTTTTCCCCGTAGTGGCAATTTTATCTTTTTACCTTTGTTTGCCTCTGTATCTTCAGAGTTCTTTTGACGATTTTTCATGAAATTTGGCCAACAAATTTGTATTATGAAGATGACAGCATCTTTCTGTTTTAGGATAGATTCAACTTATTCTGCACCGCCTAGTGGCCATTTTAATTAATTTTGTTGTTTTTTGCTGTCTGAGATTCCGGATGAGTTCAACATATTCTTTGCCATCTAATGGCCATTTTTGTGAAACTAAAAATGCCACTAGAAGCACGTTTTGTGTTGCTGTCATAGATGCATTTCAACATTCCGCATTGATTTTGTTGTTTTTTGCTGAGTCTGAGATTCCGGATGAGTTCAACATATTCTTTGCCATCTAATGGCCATTTTTGTGAAACTAAAAATGCCACTAGAAGCACGTTTTGTGTTGCTGTCATAGATGCATTTCAACATTCCGCATTGATCTTGTTAAATTAAATACATGATCTGATTTTATTGAGGATTGGGTCTTACCATTCCCGTACCATCTTTGAATAATTTGGCCTAGAGTTGCAAGCATTTTCAATTTGATTACTCAATACACAGCACATTCTGGCTTGGTCTTCACAGTAGAAGAGTTGACTATTTGCCTGTTGTGTGTTCCCAGCTGATGATTTCTTAGATTTAAAACGTCAAAAGAACTCTTCCAGTATGCGCTTCTTTTATTTCTCTTGATGATCTCTGATAACTGTGTGCTAGAAAGTCTAATACATCGCTTTAACCTTTGCTTCAACAGGAAAGTCTTGTCAATATATTCAAGGAGGAATCCAGTCACATTAGAGATTGTGAAACGATTTTTTGTGCAGGTAAACCTGCATGCTTTATAAACAGTTGACTTGAAAGTGCATAGGTAGGCTGAAGAATGTATCAGCTGTGAAATACATTTTGCCTTGGTCTGATATTTGCTTCACACAATATTGACATCTATAGACCAACTTACAGTGTTACAGAAAACTTAGAGATGCTCTTTCAGCATTGTTTTACAAATAACTTTTATTAGAGAACGAGTTATAATGAACTTACTAAATTAAGTCACAACTTTTCTCCAAATGATGTTATTTCAGAGGACATTTTCAGGCAATGTAAGCAGAATTTAAATTAATATGGAATTTAACAAATCATTTTTTCAATTTCTGGTGGTGTACCTCAGTCAGAAGTTGAACGAAGCTGAGCTTTAATTTGTGGTCCGTTTCATATGAAACTTTCAAAAACTATACGTTATGCTGTCTTCTCCAAAACACTTTTGAGGATTGCTTTTAAAATGTTCAACTTTTGCGTGATAGGAATAAAATGAAAATGATATCTTTCTTTAAATTGTAACAACATTTTTGAGATGCTATCTTGAACATTTACAGGAAATAAAATTTGGTCATGTTGCTGATGTTGTTTTGCAATCAATGTACCTTAAGTTTCTTCTTTGCTAAATTTAACTAAAAGGACGTGGTCACATGACCCAAGTAAAACATCAGAAATCAAATTCTGCAGGTTTTCCACTTTAAAAACTTTTACTGTGTTAAATTCTTTAATTTTGTATATATTTGGCAAAATAGGTAGACTTGTCAACTACAGGTCTTACCTAACCTTAGCCACAGATAACTATTAGCCACACACAAGTTAGGACCTAGCCAGACTAGTTTGACTCCGACAGGCATAGCAATGTTTTCTATGAATGAAATTTGTGACCACAGAAATTACCGGTACGTGTTTTTAAATCAGTATTTTTGATTGTTTGCTCTTCTTTCCTGGTTCATGAAACTTGCAGAGATAAGAAATTTATGGTAATCCAAAGATATATCATCTTGCCTTTTCGATTTCTTCTGTAACTCTATAACTTTCTAAGTCATTAACAATTTGTTTTAACTGGTGACCTCTCAGCTATTTTTGTTTTCATCAGAACAGTCCTCGTGAACTTGTGGAGAACTGTGAGTTATATACTATGTCAATTCTTTCTTACGATAGTGGGCTATTCAGTATTGCATGTTTCAAATTGATGCCTCCCTTGAAAAACCTGATGTCAGGGAGTCAATTTCTCAAAAAATGTATGACTATTTAAAATAACAAAGTTTCAAGGCATGGCACAGACACAAGTACATGCATTGTAATACACCTCTTTGGACTCCATAAGGAGGAATGATACAAATTATGTATGTATACCTTTTTGTTGGGTGTTCGATGTTGATGTTTTCATAGTGCAAGAGGTATATGTGCTCTGTCTTGTTATGACTGTGTAAGAGTTTGTCATATAGTTCATTACTTCTATGAAAGACAGTTTCAAGTACATTTCTTTCTGTAACCACTTCAGTAGTGTTTTGAGTGATAATCGAGACTTAAAAACCTGTGCAACATGAAAAATGGGTGAGGTACTCTAGAAACTCTATTTTTCACTTTTTGCGTGTATTGGAAACATTTGTTTGCTAATAAAAGTTATAAAAGACGTTTGGCTTCATTTCTGTGTTTACTACTCAACATTTTTGAAAACAGTAGTGGTGGCAATTTTCCCCTATTTAAACAGTCGATAGATAACTTAAAACAATCTAATTAGTGTGAAATCCTGGAAGTGATGGCTGATTAACTCAAAAAGTTTGGAAATTGGCAGACTAGTTGCAAAGAAATAAACATGGATGAGCATTTTCCTAATCAACACTTTATTATTTCCCTTTCAGGAAATGTCTGAAGACATTCTGAATAGGTCTGGTGGCATACAGTCTCTGTTGGCTGGGGTAGGAGAACATGTTTTTGCTTTCAGTAGCTCTTACATTGTGACAATGCCCACTGAGTGCTCGATTGTCCACTTCCAAAATACAATCTTCTAATAGTTATAGTTGCTACGTACCGCCAAAAATAATAGTTACTTTCTAAAGGAGACTTAGTATACTCGTCTCATCTTGTTTCTTATTCAGACTAGTTCGTAGTCAGGGCCCTTGCTCCCTCGATGTGGGGCAAAATATCGGCCTCATTCCCTCTGTTAAGTATTTGAAAATCGCACGAAATTCCGCTGATTAGAACCAAAATTCCCCTGAAATAAGTATGAAATTCCCCTCGAAATTTTAATTGCTTGTAACTTATATAGGCAACATTTGGAAACGGCAGAAAAATTTTGGCTTGTTGAGGCACAAGAGAGGTGGGGGTGCTATCGGTGGTGACGGCACACCTACCTTTTGCCTGAGGTGAACGAGGGTCCTAGTGGTGGCTGAGATGAACAAGGGTCCTAGTTGGGCCTAAGGTGAACGAGGGCCACTAGTAGTGTTTTCAGACTTGGGAGAACTATCTGTTGTTGCTTGAGGTTATGCTGGCCATATAAAGTGACCTGCTTTGTATATCCATGCAGATTATACTAGAACTTGCCTGGGAGCCTAGACACTGGATACATTCAAACCAGCCAATAGCCCAAGTCCACTTTTGTTACATAAATCTGTATAATTATACAGCAAGAAACCAATTTACTGGGAATTTCATGTACACCTTTCAGCATACGTAGACTACTGAAAAAATTACATTGGTAAATTTGGAATTACTGTGAATTTGTGGTAAATTAGAAAAAAGTTTGTGTATAATGATTTAGCTTTAGTTATTTCTGTCTTTTCCATGACTAACTAGTCAAGGGGTCATTTGCTTCGGTTAAAAAAATTACCTGAATTGTTGTGTAATGAAATTAGAAAGAGACAAAATGCACCAACTCTGCTGGTTTTAAGTTGAAAGATGCACATAGTGGTCTGTTCATGTTAGTTAACTTTCAGATGTAACAGCAGCTGTTTCTGTAGTCAGACAGAATGAAATTCCCCACTGATATCCTTGAATAATTCCCCACTGATATCCTTGAATAATGCAAGGCACCGATATCCTTGAATAAAGCAAGGCTCTTCAAATTATTCCTGTGTGTAGTTGATGTTCATGTTTACAATTTGTTTTTGAAATTATCGACAAATTTTCTTGAAAATGTCCGGTGACAACACGCACTGTTCTGTTTATTTATTACAACCTGTTTGATATTTTAATTGTATTGGTATAACGAGATCCGTTCTTTGTAGATTGTAGATGCACTTGATAAAGACAAAGATGGCCAGGCTACTGAACAAGAAATCAACGACAGTACTGATGAGGTAGTTATACCTAGGATTACTGTACATTTTATTTGAATCTGATGTTCCGTAAAGTGCTTCAGTTTAAAACTAATATTGCAAAGCTGTCAAGGTAGCCAGGATCAATGTGGAGATTTTTTTCTGGAGAAGGTGGCACAATGCAGAAGCCAAAATAATGTAGTCACACGTGGAAGAAAACTACCATTTCTCGTTTTTCTGGTGTTGCGTGGTAGTACATCCAGTGCTTTGCAAATAATTCGAGATAAAAGAACAACTTGACGCTACACTTGGGGACCATTTACAATCATAGTGATTTTCACAAGTTTACAAAATATACACTTTAGTCAGGTAGGTGGTTGAGGCTTGCTGCTGGTGTACGCTTTTGACGTGATGAAAATTTCAATTCAAAGGCATAATTCAATGCTTTGTTTATAATGCTTTTTTCAAATTGTTGCGTCAGGGAATCGTTTGTAATGGCTTACAAACAGTTTATGTGAAAAAATTTCTGTTTATAAAAATGTCGACATTTTTGTGCTTTTGAGACAGGTCATGAAAAGTGTACATTTTGTACACCTCGTTTAAATGGCGATAATTGTTAATGCCCTCCCCCCACATGACCTTCTAGCCAATTATGTCAGACCTGACTACGTCAGATTACAATACTGACTCACAGGTCCGACTTGCAATACTGACTCGCAGGTTTCATTTATCGCTAAAGCTTGAGAATGGTGGATCTCTGTTAACGCACCATAACCAGAAAGCACCTGTGAGTGCTTTTTCAGGAACAAAAATGCAATGGTGACGTTTGGAATGCATACTCCCAGAAATGGCTGCCATGTCTATTCTTCATTCTGTGGCCCTTGAAATTCATGCCCAAGTTGACAGATGGCACTGATACGTTTAATGGCACCCAAACAACTGACAAAATTAAACATAATATGGAAATCCTGTGAAGTGAATACAAAGTGTTATAATGAATGAACTTACTTACTGAAAACATACATGTAAAATGAACAAAGTTTACATGCTTACAACATGGTAATCAACTGGCATGTACACATCTCTCTTTTATTAGGTCATTTGTAGAGGCAGTGTGGCCTAGTGGGATAAGTGTTCGCCTCCTTTACTCAAGGTTGTGCATTTGAGCCCAACTGGGGTACACTGCGAGATCCTGGAGTTAGGTCTCCAGCTCCTCAGCTCAGTTTCATTATGTGTTAATAAAGAATAAAAATGGTTCCAGGTGGTCAGTGCAATGGGTCCAGCCGAGCAGCCTGCACATATCTGGTACAATGTGTACCAGACATGTGCTGCCTGCTCATGTCTGGTACAATGTGTACCAGTCATGTGCAGCCTGCGCATGTCTGGTACACATTGTACCAGTCATGTGCTGCCTGCGCATGTCTGGTACAAGACTGAATGCAATTATTTTTATGGTCATTTGAAATTCAAGTTGAAAAAGTTCCCAGGATGTTTTTCTCAGAGAAATCCCTGGTAGGTATCCAGCCAAATGTGACATACTGTGGAATTGTATTGTTCAGATTAAATAGCAATAAATGTCTTCCTTCTAGGATTGGAATATGGTAAAGGAACGAGTTGGACAACTAGATTATCTGATGAAAGCAATGCAAGAACAGGAAGGAGAGTCTGATACTTCAAATAGTTTGTTGTACAATGATGAAGAGTTTAACAGAGACGAACTTTGACAAACTATGCAAGTCAGTGCACACATAAGGTTGAGGCATAAGTAATTTGAAATTACTAATAAAGATGTAATTACTCAAGATCATCTCTGTCAACGAAAATTTTTTAAATGTCTTTTCTGTTATTTACCAAGACATGTTCTGAACTGTAAAATGTAGTTATTCATCAAGTCTGTGATGAACAATATGTTACACAAGATTCAAAATGATGTTAATGTTCAGCCTTTGAGCCTGCTTGTGGTGAAGATATTGCCATGAAAAACTTTGTACACAATTTGTATTTATTATATTATTATAAGAACGTTTGAAAATTAATATCTGTACAAGATAAACAAAGAATTGGTAAATAACAAGTCTATCATTAAAAGCTCCATACTAGTTAGGTCTTGTTGAAAGTGCAATCTTAACTTACGTTGTAGAACAATAATCTCATTTCTCCACTCCATTGTGAGTACACTCATTCTGTAAGATGATGCACCCTCTATGTTAAACACCTCCAACAAGTTCCACCTCAAAATTAGACACCAAAACAAAATGTGACTATAATGCTTGTAAACTACAAAAACACTTGTGAAATAATAACAAATGAATTGTAATAAATGTCTTTTTATGGTCGTTTACAGGGGGTCCTGCATTTTGAGAACCAGTTCTCTCCACTATATAACAAGCATCAAACTGGTTCTATTACCTGTTAGGCACACTATAGTTCTAAACCACTTGAGTAACAGATAAGAAACATTACACCGTCTCCTAAAAAGGAAATATCTACGTTCAAACAACCGTTTAAACAACCTTTACAAAATTTAAAAACTTTCCTGTCCATCATACTGCCGACACACGTGGCATTTTGTCTCTTAGCAACAGTTTCTCCAACTTATCGTCCACTGACTCCTGATCATGATAATTCTTTGGACTCATTGTCAGTGGAATGTTCGAATGGCGGTTATCTTCTTGTCGCCGTTTGCGATATCGTTTTCGACGGAAATGACATAAACAGATGACAGCTATAGACATGATAAGGATCACAATGAGGCAACCCAGGACAAGATGAGCTACTTTAAAGTTGCTCTCGGGAACTGGGCCTGAAAAAGAGACAAATTATCACGAGTCACAAAAGCTGAATTATCATTAGTCACACTATCATCAGTCACATTTACTGAAAGAAATTGTAAGCATACTATCTTAAGGTGATGCTGCAAAATGTTTAATTCTTTCTAACTTCGGAACAAACTTCAGAAATGGCAAATCGTATTCGCACAAAAGTTGCGGATACTATGCTTTGTGCGCTGTTCTCCAACACGATGTTGGGAAATTAAGTTTTTAAAATTGTTCCACTTTTGCATGAGTGGATATCAAAAATATGACTTAAAAGTTGCTAACAAAACTTAATTCGACAAGGTTGAATTCCTTACTTATTAACCTTTTTGTGCACTCACACTAGTGGTTGCATATGTTCATCACTTTGTTTGTCCACTTGATATCTCAAAAATACCAGGTCAGATTTTCATGAAATTTGGCACAGGGGTGTAGGGCAACACTGGAATTATTCGTTCATGCAACTTTTCAATATGCCTCACCTCCTGGGGGTCAGGGGTGTATGCGTTTTTTCTGTATTTTTGGGGAAGAGTGCTTCAGAATGATATCTACAGAACAGATCGATGTATTTCAATGAAACTTATCACAAAGGTGTGCGATATCAATGCGCCAGCACAACTAAATTTTCGGCCAGATTCAACGACTACAGTACCTCCTGGTGGCCATTGTGTTTTAAAGGGGTTTTCATGTGTTGTCTGGGGGAAGTATAAAAACAATCTGTGGAAAAACAGTGCCTTACTTATTGGCTAGAACCAGTTTTAAAGTTTTTTTTTACTCGTGCAAATTAGCAATCTAATTTTAACGCAATTGATCCAAAACCAAATACAGTTTAATGATTGTTCATGTGATCGGATACTCCACTGCAAAGCTAATTTATTTCAAAATAAATTTTACATGAGGTTTCAATATAAATCTGTCTTCATTTGCTCTAATACGGGATGATGATGGATGACTTGCTTAAGAACTGGAAGGATATGACACACCTGTTCTTGCGTTACCCTCACCATATAATACACCTGCTCATATTAGTCACCCTCACCATAATACACCTGCTCATATTAGTCACCCTCACCATGTAATACACCTGCTCATATTAGTCACCCTCACCATGTAATAAACCTGCTCTTATGTCACCTCGTGATATAATACACCTGGTCTTGTGTCACCCTAACCATGTAATAAACCTGCTCTTACGTCACCCTAGCAATCAATTAAAGCCACCAATTTCAAATTGCAAATTTTGCAATGAATCGCTGTGTTCAATAGTGAAACCATTCAAAACCAGAAATGCTTATTGTGTGCATTGAAAATCTCAAATAGGTTTCCATGCCTAAGCAGACAGCACCCGCATGACTTTGAATCTCTGAAATTAATCCGCTGTAAGTGATGTCAAGTGAGGTTAAGATATAGCAGGCAGGGATTCCCCGACACAAGTCCTAAAGTTGTAACTGGAGCTTCCTAAGCAAAAGTATCTGTTTAATGATGAAAGATGTTGATTCAGGAAAGAACATAGCTGCCTTCGGTTTAGTGGGACCAGCAAGATCATACAAGATCTACAATACACCATGGCTACATATTTCCAAGCAATGCATGTCACGTCTGGATTTGAAGCCGGAGTAGCTTGCCTTATGGAACAAGCTATAGACGTTATTTTTCCGTACTCTTATCAAACGTCTCTATGTAATAATGGTTTGAACATCAATTCTTTAAATAGGTTGATTAACTCTTACAAGCATGGTGTCAAATATTCTTTTAGAATAACTACCACTTATTTGAATAGGACCATTTTTGAAGAGGTTGGCTTACCCTGTCAAATATGTTGCCCTTGTGCTCTTTTTCACTTGAAGATCCCCTGAATGATTTGTTTGTTCATGGATGGAAAGTGTATCATGGAGTGGAAAGATGTGCCACATGATATATTGCATATCTGACTAGTCCCTTGTTTACAATTTGCACAGTTATTCAACTAGCTGTTAATAGTTAAACATTCTAAATACACAATTTCATGTCAGGCCCCCCATTAAGGTTATGCAGGACTCAACTTTGGAATATCAAATCTCAAAAATGGCTGGTTGGATTCACATAAAATTATCAGATACCATGCTCTACACCGTTCTCCAAAACACCGTTATGAATTGTTTTTAAAACATCCCACTTCTGCACGAAGGCTACCAAAAATAGGACTAACATGATGTTTATGAAAAATAAGAGTTGCATAAACAAAAATGAACGGATAACTTAGAAAACTGTAACAGCACTTTTTCAGATTTTATCCTGAACATTTAATATCACATGAAATTTACTCATGTTATTGATCCTCTTGTTATGAGAAATCGAAAAATTTTAGCATTGTTTTTGAGGTAAATTATGAAGCGTTCCTTTAAAAGTGTTACATTAAAATCAATCGAGGGGTTATTTTGCTAGGAATGTACCGTTCCTAAAAATGAAATTTTGACTTAAAAAGGTGTTAACGTAATAATAATAATGGGACAACACATTTTTTTAATCTCTCATCTTTTTTCAGAAAATGCATACTATTTGACATCAGTTAGAATGAAGGTCGCTAAATAAGGTTTGAGATACAGTATTCGCCCTAATAAGCGCCTATGCTCCTATAAGCACCCCCCACGCGTTTTCGGACTTTGCTAAAATAAGTGCCCAGTCCATGAATGTATGTATACATGCGAAAAATGCCTTACCTACAGTTCTAAAATTCTACAGTAACGTCTTCAATTTATCAGTAACATCCGACGGTCCTGCAAAAATCATTGTACGTGGAATTTGTAGACCACGAGCCTTGCTGCTGTGTCGGTATTCAGCCATAACTATACACTTCAATCTTCCGCAGTGCTTCAAAACAAACGCAAAAGTTGTGCTAAGGTTGAGAGAAGCATGTCCCACTATGGTCAGGCCTTTTAGAACAAATGCAGCGTACTTATCAACGGGATTGTATTGTATCTTTCCCATACAGATCTTCTCCCTCAACAGGAATCCAGATTTCTTTGTACACGTGAAAACCGCGAATCAATTGACCAGTGTAAAAGCACATGGCCAGGAAGCGCGCTACATACATGTAGGCCTGTTACCATGTCTATGCCTGATACTGGGACAAGTGAACTCTGATGACAAGCACGCGCTCGCTCACTCGGCACATACTTGCAGACGATCGAACTTCAAAACAACAATGAACATGTGTGTTTGTCGCAGTTCGTCCATATTTTTCTCACGTTGCGGGGTGCGACCTAGCGCAGATTTGGACTTAATCTGGGGTTAATCCCGACTCCACTGGAACTTAAAAATCTTAAGGACCCTATTCGGAAACTTAACGATTTCAGTTAATGTGTTGAGTCGAAACTGTATTTTTACTCAAGAATGCCCTATCGAAGATCACGAGGCAGCAACACATAAGTCAGCGAGTTTTCGCCCAGACATTTCCGCACAATTTTGTGAAAAAGGATCTAATTTAACAACAAAGTTTGATAGCAATGCACCACAATTTTGTGGAAAGTCTATCATAGGTTACAGATATTTCGCAGAGCGTAAATTTGATGAATCCTAGCTTCCGCCTATTTCATTCATTTCGGAGACTGGGTTTCAACCACCTTAGGCTACAACAAGCGCCCCCCCTCCAAAATGAATTTTTCTAAGCGCCCAGGGCGCATATTCGGGCGAATACAGTATCCTTAAAGATGCATTTGCATGCTCTGAACTATTCTAATGTACAGCAGGAACTAAACGGCAATGCTATTTGAACATCATCTACATTAAACAAAGTGCAGCTGTATTCAATGACAACTTGAAAATGTAAAAAAAATTCTGCAGATAGGTGACCTTTGCACTAATGACGTATCTCATGGGCTCATAGAGCCCACATAATTCCCCAACATCACGTGACGATACTTACTAGACATGGTTGAGTGATTTACGGTACATCATTTTTGACACAAAAGTTATTCTTAAAAGCATTTAGCAATTTTCAATATACTTCATATTCACATCGTCACCATGTGTTGTGTTTCCAACTTATTTGACCAAGAAATCACAGAGATAAAGTATTAGCATGCAAGTTCCACTTTAACAAGCTTGTTTACCAAGTTTTAGGCACAATAAAATAATAACAGTGGAATAAAAAATAAGTACAGTGACAAAAACGCATGCATCTGACTCCAGCCTCAACATTTTGTACCTGATTCAATCAGACGTCAGCACTCATCGACATAGTTCAAAGTTCAAGCAAGGATACAACACAGAATAAACTGAACCAGAGTGGAGGTGACAGGGAGGTGGCGCCACCTGGAACACAACATCAATAGGTGAACACTGACACACTGTCAACTTGTAGGACCATGGGCGCCCTCTCTTGGGCTAGTCACTCAAGAGCCACTTGCTGCTGCTTTTGGAACAGAAATGCACACCACGTTACTTAACCGTCATAGAATACTGATGGCATAGATTTATTATTAAGCAGCGTTTTCACCATCTACTCGCTATTTTAAGGTGATGCAGAACTCCAGAAGAATGTCAACTATTTGACTGCTTAAGTAAGGGCGTGAAATCTAGAGGGGCAGATCCAGGATTTTGAGTTAGGGTGTGCCAGGGCAGAGTATTAGCCAGGATTTTGCCTGTCAAACATTCGCACCCCCGACCTACCAAATGGAATCTGGAAGAATTTTACAGGGGGTGGCCCCAATGGCTCCCCCCTCCCCCTTAAATCCGACACTGATCTAAACTGATAAAGAAGAAATGATAATCCGATTACATAGGCACGTAATTGGGAGGGAAGAAAAGTTGACGACTTATGCAGACTAACGAGTGATGCAATGACATAGCATGTAGTGAGTTTCCACGGTTTCCCATAATTCAACATTCTAGCCATCGAATCATTTCATCAGCAGCCACTTGGCTAGTTTATGCTAGCAAGGTTGCAAGGGGCCTGCATAACATTTGCAAGCTCTTTCCTTAGTGTGATGTTACACGATCTCACACTCGCAAGATACTTGCCTTACAAATCACGCATCACAACAACCAGAATTCAAAACAGT
This sequence comes from Phoronis australis, assembly GCA_002633005.1. Taxonomy (NCBI): domain Eukaryota; kingdom Metazoa; phylum Phoronida; family Phoronidae; genus Phoronis; species Phoronis australis. Next base: position 102,281 of record NMRA01000015.1, read on the forward strand.
CCCAAAAAGTGGTGACAAAAGGACATGTGTGAGACTTTGAGCAAGTTGGCAATATTCTTAATGGTGTCAAAAACAGAGAAAACATTTACCTTTAAGTTAGACAACAATGGAGTGCCTGAGAGCATTATTTTTTGTAAAATTCTTCAAGCTGACACATGATCAATAGCTAGACTGTGGCAGCTCATATTGAGTTGTGGACCGCGTAAATTTACAATCAAAATGAGATTCACAAATGAGAACTCACTACGCTACAGTAATCGGAACCACTCTCACATCTGTTGCATCTTCACTTTCTTGATTGAGGGGAACTGAATTCACAGTTGTGACCAGCATGAAAATGATGATGACAATGTGGTCAAACATCAAAACATGGCAAATGGTGTTTACAGGCGTGGCAAATAACCTGGGTTTGACACCACCAGACTTTAGCTGAGACCACTAACTTTAGCATGGCTAGCACTGGATCTTGTTTTATAGCATCTATTCGAAGTTTTCCACGCGTACTCTATGTTTTTGAAAGGGAGGAACAGCAGCTACAAAATTAGGATATCTCAGACTCATGTAGAAAATAGACACAAAAGGGACTGTCCATTGTATGGAAATCGTAAGTCACCCTTTCATAGCTTTTGTTCCATAAAAACCCTCCTTTAGAGGGTTCATTCCATAGACCTAACCCTTCCGCAGGGAAACAGCTAATTTTTTAACCCATTAAGCCTGAAACAGGGCAAGAAAAGACTTGAGTTTTCAGAAATGAACAGACATCTTTTGCAACAAGTTTTCAAAAAGAAAGACAATATTAAAAACCTTTTTGGAGATTGTGTAGTTGGAAAAAATATACGTTTTGCAGACTTATGAACCCCCAGAGTGAGCCCTATTGTGGAGAATTTTGTCAGAAAAGAACTAAGAACCTTTCCTAGAAAAACTGTGTGAATAATTCACACTTCTCAGTGGCGTGCACCTAGGTTTCCCTCAATTTGCCTATACAACTTGGCGTCTAGTGCTCAACAGGAAATGTGCAGCAAGTGGAAACACATTTTGCTTGGTTACTGCAAGCTCACAACTAAAAGTAACACCAAAGATAATCAGACAAAATGACCCATAACAGAAGAATGAAAGAGGAATTCACCATTACAGTTGCTAGAGTGAAACGTCATGACGGAATTTCATCTGATTACTTTTGGCGTGTATCGTTGCAGGGTTGAAAGGGTTTCAATTTTGTGAGCCGGCCCTGTAAACCCCAGCTAGTGCGGGTGCACTCAAAGTATGAGGTAAACATTGTTCTGGCTTCAACCCCAAACTAAAACAACTCTGCTGCTGCTATGTGCATAGAAATGAGTTCTAGTTTTGAAAACACTAAATGCTGTAACAACAACCATGTCTACCAACGGCTTTGCGGGCATTATTGAAGACTTAAACCTACGACATCACGTGAATAACATTAACCATGCAATGAAGATTCCAGTCACTACCATTGTAAATATTTGTTTAGACAATTATCTGTATTTGTCCGTGAGTTCAGAAATGGGGAAAGTCTTTCACAACAAACAGACTAAACGGTGAAGGGTCTTAAAGATTTCCTCATCAAATTACGACATAAAATACAACAACAACATGAGCAAGTGAAACTCCAGTGTAGCAGTGCACACCAAAATAAATCAAATACGATAGAGTGGCTAAATTGGAAGCAAGAAGATTTTGGCACCATTTTCAAAAACCTTAAGGTTATCTACCAAATGTCAAGAATAAACTTACAGTCGGCATTCTCATCTGAATTATCACCTAAGCCGCAGTTTGGCACGCCATTACAAGTCAGGTTTTTTGATATGCACAGTCCACTCCTCTCACACTCAAAATCATTGCAGAAATCTGAAACAAAAACCCATAATGTCTGCACAAGTTTCAAAACAATTTGCTAAAGCATAACTGAATACGATACTGATCTAGATTACTGCTCACGTTCTGCTAAATGCCGTCAAACTTTTTTTAACAATTTCACTTTTGAACATCAATACTCTGTTGTAAGCGGCTTAACTCCCGCCACGAAATTTGTGTTTTAAAAATTTAATGCCAAAACACCGAAATTCGCTAAATGTTGGACTGCTGATGGAGCTTGACAAAAACTGACTCAAGGACTACTTGACTCATATTGCATTAAAAACGTCCCCAGCAATATTTTGATGCACACACGAACATATACAATATGTAAATCACCAGAAAATAAAATAAAAATAGAAAAAAAAACATGACAATAAATGACATTGCACAAAAATTATTTAAAATTTTGTACACTACAGAATAAGGAAATTACAGAATGGTTACACATTCCATTATAAACAACAGCAACACGGAGAGTTAAAATGCGCCCACAAATGCACCACTAACGGTGTGCTTCTAGGCGTGTTTATTTGGAACGTAAAAATGGCAACAAGATGGCGCAAAATATGTCGAATCCATCCGAAAACTTGTACATGTAATCAAAGCTATTTACCAAATTTCATAAAAATCCATCAAGGAACTTCTGAGAAAACAGAGGAAAACGAAAAAATGAAATTGCCACTAAGAAGCTATAAGCACAAAAAAACATAACTGCCACTAAGAGGCACCAAAGTACATAAAGTCGTCGGAAAATCATTGTCAGAATTCCTCTTAACATTAGGAACACAATCATCCTGAGTGAATGAGCCTCAGCAATAGTAAACTAACTAATGAGCCTCAGCAATAGTAAACTAACCAATAAATAACTGGCACTAGGGTAGTTTAACTCTTTTTAAACTAGTTTCTTTGCTTATCAAGAACTTTAAAAAGTTTCATGGCTTAAAATAAAGGTAATCAGTTATTTTAATGGATACTTTAAGTTTAACAAAGTAAATGATCAAAAATTTGAAAGTAAACTAGAAACAAACAATGAAAACAGATTAGTAGACGGCAATATTTACCATATTTGTTCCTCAAGATTTCTGACCACGAAATCTTAAAACCTTTTTTTCCCTGAGCAAAAGATGATGTTGTGAAGCTGGAAAATCACCAGAGGTAATACAAATGCATCCCACAATATTTGTTTTCACTAGTGTCTGTTTGTTTAAACTCCATTTATACAATACAAAACCTGGCTGCAAGTTGTATCCTTACAAGTTGTTCCAGGGAATGAGTATAACAGAGTGACAGACAGTGTAAATGCAGGACAGAACAACTTGTCCAAGTGCAAGTATTAACGTAATGTGAACGTTGCGTGTTCTGGAACAATTGCACATCACAGGTACAATTTGAACCCATTTTTTCCATTTGAAGAACTAAAACAAAACTGTCCGAGATCAACATATTCTGGGCACAACCTGAACTGTAAACGGGACATAGACAAGTCAGAATCAAGTAGTAATCTTCAGTGACTCTTGTCCATGGAAACACTTGACCTTCCGTTTCGCAAACCTTAAATTACTTTATTTGCATGAGTGACACAGTAGGCCCCCCGTTAGGCTATCCTAGGTCCGCCACTGCTAAGGTACAAGTGATAAGGGCCGAAGGCCTCAGTTGCTATTTGAAGTATAATAACTCACAATACAGCAGTCAAGCCATCACGATAACAAGCCCTCTAAATATTACTCAGTATCACGATTTGTGCTCTTCAACTGTCACATAGGAAAGCTTAATTAAAGCTTAATCAATTATACCAAAGCTAGTCAGTCAAAATTAAATAGCTGACGAACTTTTACATTAAAGTAAATGGCATAACAATTTTATGTATGTACTTTGCCAAACAATATCTACTCTGACTACATGAGTCTTTCATGCAATTATAAGATTCCAAATGTGATGGTGACAAGGTGCATACATGTGATGGTGACAAGGTCCATACACGTGATTGTGACAAGGTCCATAAAGTGATGGTGAAAAAGTCCATACATGTGATGGTGACAAGGTCCATACACGTGATTGTGACAAGGTCCATACACGTGATTGTGACAAGGTCCATAAAGTGATGGTGACAAAGTCCATACATGTGATGGTGACAAGGTGCATACATGTGATGGTGACAAGGTGCATACATGTGATGGTGACAAGGTCCATACATGTGATGGTAACAAGGTGCATACATG
>NMRA01000015.1:107508-130926 GCA_002633005.1 Phoronis australis
GGGGGTTCAATCTGAAAATATATTTTTTGCATTGTGAATTGCTGTTATGAAAATCAACGCGTTTCGAGTCTTTGTGGCTCATTGGCAAAAGCCCGGAGATCAATTGTGCGCGCGCTTCCGTCGACACTTCTGAAGGAGCCAAGCCTTTTAGAAAGATCCACCGCTGAACGAGCAGCTCTATAGCTGATTTCTTTAGGTAACTAGCTTCTTTAGTCTAAGGTATGTTTTGGTTTGATTAGGGGAAATACTGTGGTGCCGCAACTCTGATATTCAGGCGAATTGACGTGCAACGTTTTTACCTCATCTGTCATGCCGTGTCATCCTATTACACCCCACACGTTCGTAACTCGAATTTGACTGGTGTATAGTAAAATTGTCTTGCGCAATATCATACAGTGTACTTGTACATGTAATACTTTTGAAAAAACTCGTTTTCCGAAGAATTGCTTGTGGTGGGTGCCGTGGTCTGGTCGCGAGTCAATCTGTTTGAAGATGCACTCTAACAAGTTATGTCTATACAAGGAATGACCAAGGGGGCACTCACATTGACGAAATGATCGCATTCGCGAACAGTGTACAGTACCAGAAATTGTGGGGAGGCTGCGTTTTCACAACAAAGTCTTGCGAGACTCGTGCGATGTTCAATGGATCCCCTAAGGGCCCTAGTGCCGACCTCAACACCTACCGTCTCTCTACCTGCAATAAGCACCACTGCCGTTTTCTATACTGGGAATTTCCGCAGAAAGGCCCACCCGAAGAAACGCCCATGCCCATGGGCATATATTTGATGTTAGTACTTCGAGTTTCAAGCGTTAAGACATTGGGACGTTTATTTCGAAAATTGCAAGAGATATAAATGGGTCCTGGGATACATCGTCAAGGTTTGAAGTAGTCCATGATGAACGAATCAAATTTAGTTGCGCAAGCTGTAAGTCTTTTGAATGGACTTGGTAACCTCAGGGGGCTTAGTGCCAACTGTGTTGTGAAACGAGATGCTGACATTGTGGAGGCGTACAAGTTCATTGACACAGCAGTTGACGAAGTGCAAGCGTTGGGAACAAACGTGGAAGATGTCTGGGTAGAATGGTTCCAAGAGCAGCAAATCATTAGATCCGATGTACAGATTCCTGGGCAGTTTAGACAACGGAAAGATAGGACCAACATTCCTGGAGAAACACCCAGGTAATAAGTTATAATTATACACAGTTTGTAATAATGTCGGTTTTTTATGCTTGTGTACAATGAAAACGAAACAGAAATTATTTTTGGACATGCCAAATTTGCCCAGTACATCAGAGGGTCTACGAGCGCACAGAAACTGATTCTGGTTTGTATTTCCACTTGAGTCTATATGTTTCATTTCCAAAATCTTATTTCACGTAGTGCGTAGTTAAATCTGTTCTCAATACTTGTTTCTTCCAGTTAATACTACAGAACGGTATGAAAACCCTTCCTAGAAAACCTCTCGCAGCAGTTGACCACCAGATAAGTGAACTACACGTATGAGCAACCACTGGGGATTAAAAGGAGTCTAGAGAGAGTTTTCAATTCAAAGTTTTTTGCGAAGTACGCTTTAGGTCTCGCGACGGACAACGCCAGCTTGATTTGTGTAGATATCGAGTTTTAATGTACTTCTGGTCCCTCGGCGAACTAGTCTTGTGATGTTTTTTAACAAAGTGTGCTTTGTAAATCTATTTATCTCTGCCAGTACTGTTTGGTCCCGCGACAGATCGACTACTTTTATAGGGATAATAAGCACAGGTGTACTTTTGGTCTCGTGACGGACCAGGCCAGAGTTTTTGTGTACTCTCAGTGTACATCTGGTGCCTCTGCGAACTGCTCCTGTATATCTTTTCACCACGGTGTAGGCCTACAGAGTGCTTTGGTTTCGTGAAACTGTTTTCAGATGATTTGTTTCCTGATACATTTGACGTTTTTCAATTGTTGTCAACATGATTCAGCTTAATAAAGTGATACTTAATTGTTTATTGTCGCTTTTAATAATAGACTATGAGCTGAGAGCACCATCGTTCGCCAGTTTTTCTCGTAACGAGACAGAACACATGTTTATTTCCGGACTAACAATACAAGTCTTCGTTCTTAAACAGCTTGAGGCTGTTGCGATCATCTGATATTCAAGTTTTTATGCCCCGTCGGTGCTCCTTATGCTCTTGAATATTTGGTAGTTGTCTAAACCCCTGTATACACACCACACTTTTTCGTATGCCGCTAAAAGGTGTGTGTAAGCAGATGTTCCAACAAAAATTTTTGCTGGTGGTGCGACTCATACCCAGATGTGCACAAATATGGTTTCACGAAACTTATGAGCCAAGTTCATGTGACGAAATCGAGAAGGGTTTTTAATTATCTTAAGAAAAACTCCAGGGACATTTTAAGTGTCAGAAATGTACCAGGATGCATGGAAATTTCACTATTTGGCTACAAAAACAAAAGTTGTCTTACACGGGAAGGGGGTGTACCCCTCCCGACCTCCCCCCCCCTCGGTCGGCGCCACGCGCCTCGGATTCGACCTTTGCGGGAATCCTAAACCCCCCCTTACTGAAAACGTAGATCCGCCACTGTACCTATCTTTGAATCTGTATCTATATCCAGAATTAGACATAAGAACTAAATGTACAGGCCACTGTAACCTAGCCTGACACAGACACATTAGTGGGCATATGGGGAGCCCTGTGTGTCCCGAGTGTGGTACTGAGTAGACATAGAATTCTTCTAAACACCTGGTAGAGTCTTGCCCAGCTTTTTATAGGCTAAGGAGCAACTTACTGGATGGCACTGTTACATGCCTACAACATATAGTGCATGGCAACAAATGGCAACGTCTGTCTGTTTTCTTAAAGGAGACTGGCAGACTTGAAATATTCCTTCACGAAGAACCATTATGGGGCTCTCGTGCTGTAGCTCAGGTGTTTTGTGCAATGGGCCCAACCATGAGGCCTGCGCACGTATGATGCACCGCAAATGACATCAGGCCACCTGCACTGTCTTTTTGTAATGTACGTGACACACTTGAGTGAAAAAGGAGCAATCCATGTTGTGTGTCACTGTTGACGTATCTCAATCTGCTACATAATGGCAAACGTGTACACAATTTAATAGCAGTATTACATGAAAGTTCAAAGTTCACAAACATTTTAAGTGTGGTCTGCACGCTACCTATTGGCCACAAAACGTGACCTAATGAAAATAAATCCGAAAAGATTTCTGCCCCTGACCAGGGCTCGAACCCAGGACCTTTTCCTATCCGTGCACACACTCTAGCCACTGAGCCATAGGGACCACCGGTCAAACACAGAAATCCACTCAGACTTAGCAATGGAATCCCGGTTATGAAATCGTGATTGTAAATATATAAAATCTTAAACCGGCGAGGAAATATAGATGGCATGGATAGCAAAAGATCCTAGGTTCGAGTCCCGGTCGGGGGTAGAAACCTTTTCCGACTCATGTTCATTAGGGCACATGATATGATATGGCCAACAGGTGGCGTGCAGACCAGACTTAAAAGTGTTTGTGGTCTATATTTCCACACCAACTTAAGATTTACACACATATATATATATCATAGTAAAAAGCATAAGAAACAGCGACAATAGCCAGTTCAAGACAATCACATACAGAAGAAATATTGCTACCTGAACGTATGAGTGAAGCACTGGTGTAGCCGTCTATATGAGATACATTTTATTGTCAATGAGTAAAACACTTTCTTTGAAAAACCCATTATTTCAGAATATAAACCCACAAGCCTCCATATGCACAAAAAACATTGATTACCACATGAAACAACTCTGACTTACTACACATTAATAACCTATTACCATGATTTTATGAGCCATTCCACCAGAAAATCAAAAAAAATCAAAAAATCCCTGTAGGGGTGACATCATCCAGATTCAGGTTAAACTTTGCGTATATGATCATGGTGTGGCTCTGTTACAAAAATTACCAATTATGCACTTATTGACCTCTTAGTTTTTTTACATATAGGCATTCAAAGGTTTACAAAGAAAATGACACATTTTTGCATACTGAAAACAGCAAATTTCCAATATAAACAAGAGCAATGCGGAGTGTTGAAATGCGTTCACGAGTGCACCGCAAACGGGGTACTTCTGGGGTTGTTTATTTGTATCATAAAAATGGCCATTAGATGGTGCAAAAACGTCCAATCCATCCAAAAACGGGAAAACGCCATCACTTTTTTAATAGAAAGCTATTTACCAAATTTCATAAGAACAACGGGGGGCGTTGAAATGTGCCCACGAATGCACTGCTAACGGTGTGCTTCTAGGAACATAAAAATGGCCACTAGATGGCGCAAAATACGTCCAATCCATCCAAAAACTTGTATGTGTCATCAAAGCTCTTTACCAAATTTCAGAAAAAGCCATCAAGGAACTTCTGTGAGACAGAAGAAAAAGAAAAAATGAAACTGCCACTAAGAGGCTACAGGCGCAAAAAAACATAAATACCACTAAGAGGCGCCACAGCAGATCAAGTCGTAGGAAAATCATCATCAGACTTCCTCTTCACATTAGGAACAGACATGCCAATTTCCACAACCATCCTTAGAGTGGTCTGGTTGACAGAGGGGCAGATTCGAAAAGAGTAAAAATGGCCACTAGATGGTGCAAAATATCATGAATAAAACCAAAATCCGGATAATAGCGTCAAATTACAAATAGCTACTTATCTGCCAAATTTTATGAAAATCCGCCGAGGACCTTTGAAGATAGAAGTAAAATTAGAAAAACTAAAATTGCCACTAGGGGGCACACTGGAAGTGGGATCCATCCGAAAGTCATCGTCATTTGTTGTCAAGCTCATATAAATACACTTGTTAAATTTAATAACTATCCTGCAGAGGGTTTCGCAGAAACAGGCTTAAAAAACTGCCACTAGGAGATGCCACAGTTATTGAGGATGTCAGAAAATCATCGGCAGCCCTCCTCTTCATATAAGGAACATACATACCAATTTCCGCAATCATCCTTGTGGTTTGATTGACATAGGGGCAGACACCAAATAACAAGACTCGAAAACAGTAAAAATGGCCACAAGGTGGCGCAAAATGCCTCAAATTTACCCAACACCGGATGATAGCATCAACTCACTAATAGATGCCTATCTGCCAAATTTTATGAAAATCCCTTGTCGACCTTTTAAGATACAGAGGTTAATGTGAAAACTAAAATTGCCACTGGGGGGCACACTGCTAGCCCGATCTGTCCGAAAGTCATCATCCTCTGTTGTCAACCTCATGTAAATACGCCAGCAAAATTCAATAAACATCCTGTAGAGCAGTTAGGAGATACAGCCATGGGCGCAAAAACAAACAAAACTGTCGCTAGGAGGTGCCATAGCAGTCGAAAAGATCAGAAAATCGTCATCAGCTGGCCTCCTCACAGTAATAACATATATGTCAATTTTCAAAATCATCCCTAGAGCGGCTTGGTTGATAGAATGGCGAATGCCGAAAACAGACTCGAAAACAGTAAAAGCAGCCACTAGGTGAAGCAAAGTACCTCGAATCTGTCCGAAAACAAGAGGACGCCTAACTGTCAAATTGAGGAGGCAGTGTGGCCTGGTTGATAAGTGCCCGCTTTCTTTACTCGAGGTCGTGGGTTCAAGTCCCACCAGTTCACACTGCTAAACCCTTGAGCCAGGTTTCTAGCTCCTCAGCTCGGTTTTAACCATATATTAATAAAGCATAAAAATATTTCCAGGTGATCAGTGCAATGGGCCCACATGCGAGGCCTGCGCACGTCTGGTACAACGTGTATCAGACAGCCTGCAATTATTTTTTTTTTAACTGTCAAATTTTATGAAAATGCCTTGAGGACTTCCGAAGATACAGAGGTAAGCGTAAAAAAATAAAATTGCCACTAGGGGGCACACCGGTAGTTAAAGAGGCCCGAAATTCGTCACCGTTCGCCGTCAGCTTCATAGGAGCACATCTGCCAAATTTCATTATTCATTATGATCCTGTGAGGGGTTTAGGAGATACAGCTGAAGACGCCGGACGCCCAGACAGAGATGACGGCAATATGCAACCACATATAAATATTTGGATGCATACAAATCTGTAAAGGAACTTCACAGAAACGAAGGAAAACAGAAAAAATGCAGATCCCACAAGGGAGCACAGCGTTCGTTGGATCCGCCCTAAAGTCGTAGTCTGTTGTTATAACTAACTTAATTTAATAAAGCACCTGCAGTGGGTTTAGGAGATACAGTTATGGGTGCAAAAGAAAACTACCCCTAGACGGCACCTCAGTAGTCGAAGTCATCATCGCCAACTGTCTTCTTCACACTGAGAACATTTATGTCAGTTTTCAAAATCATCCTTAAAATGGTTGGGTTGGTAGAGGGTGGACTTGAAAACAGCAAAAATGGCCACTAGGTGGCATAAAATACCTCAATTTCATCCAAAATGAGAGGATAGTGTCATCTCACCAATAGATCCCTGTATTGCAAATTTTATGAAAATCTGTTGAGGACCTTTGAAAATAAAGAGGTAAACGTAAAAAACCAAAATTGCCACTAGGGGCACACTGATAGTCAGATTCCTTTGAAAGCCATCATCATCCGTTTTCAACATCATATAAATACCCTTGCTGAACTTAGTAGATCCTGCAAACGGTTTAGGAGATACACCCATGGGTGCAAAAAACTGCCACTAGGAGGCGCCACAGTAGTCAAAGTTGTCGGAAAATCATCGTCAGCGGTCCTCTTAATAGTAGGAACATACAAGCCAATTCTCACAATCATCCTTAGAGCAGTTTGGTTGATACAGTGGTGGACGCCAAAAAACAGATTCGGAAACAACACCAGGTGGCACAAACTATGTCGAATCCACCTGAAAACTGGAGGATAGCGTCATCTCACTAATAGATGTCTATTATGCCAAATTTTATGAAAATACGTTGACCAAAATTGAGCTGATTTACATCACGTGTGGTACACGTGTGCTATAATAATCATACAGACTTTCAGCCACGTACCTCAAAATTTTGCAGCCTCTATGAGTATTTTGAACCTGAATTCGAAAACAAAATGGCCACCACATCCAACATCTTGACAACAACAATAGGCTTCTAGCTATTTGGGAGCTAGAGCTTGTTCGTAAACTTTGAGAAAAATCTGATGAAAAATGTGACCTGTAGAGTGCAAATAAACACAAAAAACGTCAGAGCAACATACTTGGCGAAAAAATTTTCCCAAGTAATTACCTCCGTTTGCACATTATTTAAAATGATTTAGCAAGCATCCTTACCTCCAACTTCTACATTGAAGTTGACAAAGTGTAGCAATACATGATGAAGGGGCTGTACCCCAACTATGGTCCAGTCACACACCAGATTGGTTGTGTACTTGTCTGGGAAGGACGGACTTTCGATAACACCCCCGATGCCCCTGTCTAGCACTTCTGTGCAGGCTGCAATCATTAAAGGTGTACTCTCAAGTTTAAACATGTAAGTACAATTTGTGAAGTTGAATATAAGAAAGCAACTCTCTTCACACCAGCCAGCCGAAAGTGACATGGAAAACTTTAACAGTACATTGTTGACTCAGCCTATGACATCATTACTAGACAGAGAACTAAATCTGTGTGTGGCATTCCAGTTGTACCTGGATTTGACTGTTGCCCAATGGGGCTCATATCAACAAGTGCCCTTTATGTCTATTATATTCATTATGCAAGCAATTCAATCAGTTCTTGAATTATATCTGTGGTCTGGGAATGATGCCTCGTATTTGGAAAAGAAATTATATTGTGGAAGAGTATTTAAGCGCAATATGCTTCCAACCCTATGACAATTTTGTGAACAAAGGGACATATAAGGTTAGGAAAGGTTTCGGAATGTATCTTTAGTTGTTCTTGGTTTCAACGGACAGTGCTAATCAATTGTTATATGAAGCACAGCTTAGGAAGGTCAAACTTCAAAGTATGTTAAAATGAAAAATCGGTTTGTTTAAGCCAAAAATAACATCTATGAGTTCCATTTTCATTGCAGAAGAGTTAAACTGCCTGATTTCACACGAAAATTTTTGTGAGGAGCTTAAAATTAATCAAACCATTAGACATCAGAAGGCAATTATCATATTACCAAGATAGCAACCTAATAACTTTAAATGAAATTTCTTCATAAGCACAAGTTAGTGAATAATCAGTCTACCATACTTTCAGAATACTAAAGACACATCAACGCTAAGCAGAACAATGTGTGATTTCTAGGTGTCAACAACCAATAGGAGAAATGACTTAAAGATAATTAAGACCTTCATTAAGACAAGTTTATTACATGGTCAGTTGTTAGAATTAGACAAATGGGACTTTTTATGAATTTTAAAAACATTGACAACTGTAGGACGGAACAGATTTTTATAATTAAGTACTGTCAAACCACAACAGACAATAATAGAAATTAACTTAGTCATTGATATATAATTTTTTTTCTGTAATTAAGTAAAACTTTATTAATGATTAATCTGTTCAGTGTTTTTCATACTCAATGTTTTGTGAAATGCAGACAACGTTTATTTGGTTAATTGTTGACAGTAACTCATAAGCCTAAAGAGCTGGTTTTGTTTTTTAAATATGATTGTATAGTAAACCTGTTCAAATATTGTATAATAAACCCGTTCAATCATTTTCCTCAGACACTGAACTCACTTCACAAGGGTTAAGCCAATTAAGATGCAGGTGCCCAGTCTGTTAATTCATAATAAATGACAAAAATGCAGAAGTTGAAATAACCGAGTGCTCAGGCATATTCCAGTCTGTGTTTATCACTGCATGCATTCAAATGGAAGGCTAAAACATAAACGCATTATCAGAGACAATTGCATACTCGTAATGGCCGTGTGTAGTAAAGGTACCCCAACTTGAAGACGGATGAGTACATATCCTGAGTGGAACGTATTGGAGTGTCTACAGTTTTCTCAAACAATTCTATGATTATAGTTGCAATACAGAATGCAATGGAGTGTCTACAGTTTTCTCAAACTATCATTATAGCTGTAATACACAACTTGATGCCATATTTCCTATATGAACAAAACCACAAGAAGGAAACATAGGGTGATTATCACAAAACATACCCTGAAACTTTTGCTAATACTTTTTTCCAAAAGAGGCAGGAATGTCAAATTTTGCAGACCGTCAACTTATGTTTTCAGCTCATGCTGATGTTGAACATTTTTTTAATGCAAGCACTTTTGGCAGTGTACCAGTGGTTTTCCTTGACGCTCGTTGCATTTAGTGTAGTGAAGCATCAGGAGGCGGGAAATGTTGGTAAAGATGGCCTCGTTGAGCTGAGACAAAGTTTTACAACTATGAATTTAGGCACTTTTACAGTATCTAAGCACAACTCGATGCACCTTACCAAATTTAAAAATACACGCTGCTCAATCATCAAATACATCCACTGAGCACGCAACCAACAAGCTGAGAAAAGAAGGTGATAAGCAGCATTTAGCAACCTCTTTACAGCTCATGTTACAGCTTTTGTTCATATTGTGCAGGCTTATGCACAGTGTCAACTCCATAGCTCAAGCATAAAAAATATTAGCCAAAGTTTGGAGCTAGTTTTAAGAGAATCGCTCTACACTAGTCCTTGTCCAACATTCTACATCCAAAACTGGTGACACTTAAACATACATGAGGGCATTTCTCATACCTTTGTCTGTTTTGTGACTCATGAACATAAAGTAAGCCTTGAAGCCATTGTCGGAGTGCGTGTCATTATTGGAGTGAAACACCAACTTGAGCCCAACTGCACTATGATGGGCTGGAATAGGGCCTGGTGAGGCATCATCATTGCCACAATAACGCTGGTAAAACAAGTCACTGGTCAAACTGCTATTGGATGGATCCGGCATCAGGTGGTAAACTTCCAGCCAATCACCAGTGCAGCTGAAACATTAGATTTACATAAATTATGTAAAGCTCATTAAAAAATTGCTATTTGCAAAGGGTCCGAAAACTAGTGGCACTTCAGCACATTAAGGACAGCTTCCAATTTTTCAACAGAAGCCAAAAATTTTGGGTACTTTTCAATAAAAGTTTTACATCACTATGACTTGTAAAGGTGAGGGTTTAAACTGAAACGCTCACCATTACACAAAACTGAGTGAAATCATAAAACCTTTAAAACAACCATAAAACTGTTCATTTATCAATTTCTAAATTAAAATAATGATAGAAAGTACATTTTAGATAGCAAACCAGTTAGTCCCCAAGCAATTTTTACCAAACATTTTTTGGCCTGGCACTTATTCCAAACCAGCGCCTATTCAACACAGCCAGTTTTGCACTCACTGTGTAGACTGTTGTTACCAACTGCATGGAATGTTTGATACCTTTATATAAATAAATATTGTTTTGAACAGTGTTCATTTCACTTGAAAATGATATCCAGATGTTATTAACAACTTTACAACAACCATTACATCACTCATGATTTCTAACGCTTGCAGTGCATCTATTCATCATTTCCACGCAGTAGACCCTAGAGAATTCTGCGAAACAGTGAATTGTGGTAAGCATTGTTTTTTCAATTAGCATTCAATTAGCACCTTGGCGTTTATTTAGAGTAGTGTTTTTTCTGCTTTTGCCCGGAGCTTATTGGAGACCGAGGCTCAAAAGACTGCTCCACCTAAGAAACACTACAGTATACAGGAATGAAACAAGAGGATTTTTCAGACAACTAAAAATAAGAACAAGAATTTACTTTTTACAAAATTTCAGTGAGGACATTTTTTGAAAGTTTGCTAAAATCGCAGTACTTAAGCAGTCTCAATATCACACTCAACTGCACAATTTCCGCACCAGATTCTGATAATGCTTGAACAAAATCGACCTCTTAAAAATAATTACTGGCAGCAAATTAGGCAAGCAGGCCTGCCATTTCATGGAAAGTAGTCATCCAGGGAGTCATCATTAATTTCTCCAAATGATGACTGCCTTAAGATTACAATACTTCACACATTGTCCATTACCTGTCTCCAGTTTTTCCGAAACCAAAGAAACGGAAAGTACTAAATGACACCATTGTGCCTTCGCCAGGCAGAGCCCTGAACTCGTAAACACAATCCATATCACTGGGGTACGTCAAAGGATGGCGTGGTGAGTTGAACACCCCCGACTTGTGCCGAGAGCTGAGGTAAACGAAGTGGCACTTGTTCTCTTGGATGGGAGTTCCTGGGATAGCGAAGTCTGCAAGTAGGAGGGCAGTGGGATTAACAACAGTGTTGGTCAAACTAATGTTGTAGGAGGGTAGTAAGAGTAACAACAGTGTTGGTCAAACTAATGTAGAAGGGGAGTGGGGAAATGGTATCATAATTATCAATTATGGTATCATTAATTTGCTTCATTCACAAGTCCCAAGCCAACTCATTCTCACATGAACACACACACACACAAACTTCACAAATATATAACGTTCCAGTGTTTACAACATTTGTTTCATTCCATAAGTCCAAGTCAACTCATTCTCATACGAGCACACGCACACAAACTTCACAAATATAGAACATTCCAGTTTCAATGTTACAGTGAGTAGCTTCCCAAAATTTAGAGCAAACCTGGTGTTTTTAAAAATGATCAACTCAGTTATAACATGACAAGTACATAACTGTAAAAAGCTCAGACTGTACTCTATTCTATACACTTACAGGGTGGAAAGAAGCAGACACCATATGAGAGGAACATTCACCATAGACTTACCTTTAATAAAAGTGTAGGACAAGTTGAACCCTGTGCCACTGATCTGTCCACCAGAGCTGTTGAACTCGACCACTAGGCGGGGATTGGACGAGAACATAGGGCGGGGTAGAGCCGAACCGCACAACACTCGGTTAGGGCTTGATGTGACAGGGCTCTGACCGTCCAGGTAAAACGACACCTTGGCACTGCTACACCTGGTCATGTGTAAAACTCATTAGATCGAGATGTAGTCATACATAACACAATACATATCACTTAGTCGGCAATAATTATTTCTATGAACTAGACTTCCAGTGGACAGTGGTGATAGTGGGGAGGGGTCATCAGTCTTATTGCTCCCCGAGCTATAATTATATTCTAGTTACGCCACTGCCAATGAAGCATTCCAAATGCAGTTCAGATAAAATAAGCAAAGTTTAAGACAGTCATTTGACAAATCTTGAGAAAAGAGCAATGCATATGGAGGATTACATATGGACAATTATGGTGGTATGATGATCACATAAAACTTAGGAAAATGGCGGAAAATATTAGATTGCATTAAGTGCATGCAGGATTGTAGAACACTGTCCATCAACTATAACCCTATCACTATCTTGCAACAATGCTGTCCATCAAGTACCCCATCACTATCTTGCAACAATACTGTCCATCAACTACCTCCTCACTATCTTGCAACAAGGCATATTGCATCATGTCCTCACTATAGAACAAAATGGCTATTACACGGTATGAAAACCGAGAAATTCAAGTGGAATTCACCATCACACGTCGCAGGTTCCGGCTATAGTGGGAAATACAGGTCAAGACTCTAATTGAAGAAGAGCAAAATGATGGGAAACATTGAACTTTGTTCAATTTTTGTGGCGTGTGCAATACATGTACCTAGCAAACTTGGGCATGTCCAACTTGTTCATAGTCACCTTGACCTTCTCCAGGCGTTGACTGTCTTTCAGGCCATCCAGGAAGTAGAAACAGCTGGTGTTCTGTGGGTACTGACCAGGAAAGTTGGGCGACGCCAGAGTACCATTTGACTCACCTTTACTACGGATGACCTGGTCGCACTCTGTGAAAATTTATAGATAGGAAATAACTGCCATCCTCGGGAAGCTCTTTAAGTTTCACAAAAGTAGAAATGATGTCAACTTTTTACCAAAAAAACCAGATACACAAGAAAAAATAGCATCCCTGACCCTATTTGCCTTGTGCGTGAAACTCTACCAATATTCGGAATTAGGTACATGTGTCTATATGAGACACTTGAGAAAACCAAATATAATGCATGCAAAATTGGACTTATCTGTTTACAAAATGATGTCAATGTGTATACAAAAACCTCTCGTTTCAGGTTTCAACTACAGACGACAGTGATTTCTAAATCAAGGCTACTCCAAATATCAGTCCAGTCCATTGGAAAGTATTCTCGTGCACTTTTGTACACGACACGCAGGCCAATTATCAACCCCTGTCCAAAGAGATACTAAAACCATAATTCATCAACGCGTACCAGAAAACTGAAACCTCACACATCTACTTCAAAAACCACCAGCTCTAATCCACATCAGTTTATTTCAGCCTGTGTTTTATTGCCTTGAATCCAGCGCTAATACCGCTAATGCTGTACTTGCTCTACCTCACACAAAACGACCTTAGATCAGATTCCCGGATAAACGAGCTTCTTGATGACGGGAAGGGCACAAACCTACTGACACAGTACCACGTGCTATGAAACAGGCGGAGATTTTAATGTAGCAACAGTAAACCATCAGCCACTTATGAAATTAACAGATATAAAGGACAACTACCTGACTGTCTATAGCTGAAGTTTAGGTGTCAGCACCGATGTGTGAAGCACTTGAGCAAAAAAGATTTCTTTGAAAAAATGCATTCGAATAATACACGCACACACGCTCAATAAAAGTCGTAAGTCACTACTGCATTTTGGTAAATGAGCAGTACATTTTACAATGCTCACCAGCTCAATGCTCACCACCTAAATGGTCACCAGCTCAATGGTCACCAGCTCAATGCTCACCAGCTCAATGCTCACCAGCTCAATGCTCACCAGCTCAATGCACACCAGCTCAATGCTCACCAGCCCTGTGCTCACCACTTAAATGGTCACCAGCTCAATGGTCACCAACTCAATGGTCACCAGCTCAATGCCCCCCAGCTCAATGCGCACCAGCTCAATGCTCACCAGCTCAATGCTCACCAGC
Source organism: Phoronis australis (assembly GCA_002633005.1). Lineage (NCBI taxonomy): Eukaryota > Metazoa > Phoronida > Phoronidae > Phoronis > Phoronis australis. Next base: position 121,483 of record NMRA01000015.1, read on the forward strand.
TCAATGCTCACTAGCTCAATGCTAACTGCAGCATTTTTAATCAAAAAGCTATTCAGATTTTGGAGAAACGAAATCACTAATAATTTCAAGAATATAGTAATTTACATTTTGTTTACTTTCCTTTTTAGTTATTATACTTATTGTGTAACCAATTCCTAAGGCAAGTCTGCCACCTAGTGGCAATAATTGTCACCCTGGGCACACCATAAATTCTTGCTTTCCACTCTTTAATAGTCAAGGCTTTACATTGCTTAAATTCCCTGCAACTGACTTAATCTTTGAATAACGCACAGAACAGCAATAACTGCTCACTGACTCCGGATGCTTTAGGTCAGATTGTTATAATAACTTTGCGATCAATATTTGATGGTAGAGAAGACTACCGTACAGGAGCTACTTTGTGCAGAATTACAAGGCATGCGGACGAATTCATTAAAAATATTGTAATGACAGTAAATGTTTCATTAAACACACGCCTTGACATTGATTTTTTGCAAATTAATTGTCAATTTTTAATATAGATGAACTGTCTGTATTTCATATGGAGTAAGATGTCACAGGCGTTGTCCAAAGACATTAAGACAACAACATTTAACAATCTACCATTATAACACAACATGTAACAATCTACTATAATAAGACAATGCACTCGTGGGCATTCATAACAATATAGAACCCATGATCAAACAAAGAGATCTGGCAATTACTTTTTTTCGTAAATTGTTGAGTTTTACTTATTTTCATCAATGATGAGTTAAGAACTAATCCAAGGTTACAGTACCATGAAAATACGATAACTTCATTCTCTCATTTTTTAAAAAAGTGAATATTTAGTTTCACATTACTGACTTATTCAATGTTTATACATAGACAAATAACACTTACCAGTGCCACGGATATGGAAAGCATTCTCACTATTGACAAAACGGCCTATAAATGAAGAGAAAAGTAGCCAACGAGTAGAAATGGCAGAGTAAACATACGTCAGCTTAGGTCATGAATATCACTGGCAATCCAGAGTAGACATCTGTACTTTGCTAGACTAGAAACCTGCTAAAAACCAGACATCTAGTAACAGTTGCAAGATGCCATCAAATCAAGACAACCTAACATCATAAGAAGACCAAACAATATTTCATAAAATGACAACAAAACACTTCACGCTGAACTTGATACAATACGATTAAAAGAACATCCTCTACATATCACAAGTGTGTGTCTTCCTTAAGGTTAAGTACGATCTTATTGAAAAGACTACATATTTAGCTAAATATCTACAAAACTATAGATTTTTGACTCGGCAAAAAACATATTTCATGAACGTAAAAATAGATAGTTTTCCAAATATCATTCCATTTTCATTTTATGCAACTTATTTTTTTCATAAAAACCATATCAATCTTATTTTTTCATAGTCCTTCATCCTGAAGTGGATCATATAAAACTCCATCTTTAGGCAAATCTTATGCTATTAAACAGGATTTGCACGCAAGTGGACGAGAAAGCGTGCGTTGTTTACCCAGAGTATCCAGTCCTCAGCACATCAAAGGATTGATGGCGCTGTCACAGATTGAAGTGAGAGAGTCGCTATTGGGATTGGCTGAACATGTTGGATGAGATAATTACGGTCGTAAACTAAGACGCCTGCTTAACGTAGGAATTTTAAAGTAAAAAAACTAACAATAAATAAGGCATACGACCAATATGAATAGTGAATAGCAGTCGTCTTTAAATTCTTAAAATCCAATTTATGCATTTAAGAGAAATTAGAGAATAGGTTTTCTTTAGCATTGCGGCTGAGCAACGAGCATTAATTTGAGAATCGATTAGGATGGGTTAGTCACAGTCTGGCTTAGGCTCACCAAGTGTAGGAGTTGTCTCATGCAATTCCAAACATCATTTTGGAGACCAATATAGTATCTGAAATTTTATGTGAATCTAATGTGCAATTTCTGAGATACGATGTCCCAAAACCGAACATATTTCTAGAGTTCTACATAACCTTAAAGATGTATTTGCATGCTCCTAACTATGATAATGTATTGCAGGAACTAGAGGACAATGCTATTTGAAAATCATCTATGCTAAACTAAGTGCAGTTCTATTCATTGACAACTTGTAAATGTGAAAAAAATCTGCAAACAGGTGACCCTTGCACTAATAACGTACCTCGTGGGCTCACATAGCCCGTGTCAAGTAGTATATTCTCCATCACCACGTCATGATACTTACTGGATAAGGTTCAGTGAATTGCGGTGGATCATTTTTGTCACAAACCTCATTCAATTTTCAACCTAATTAATATTCACATCGTCACTATATGTTGTTTCTAAGTAATTTGACCAAGTAATCACAGAAATAATGAATTGGCCTGCAATTTCCACCTTGATGCTTCTAAGAACACTTCTAAATAACAACTTGAATTTTACTAATAACTATAAAAAGTTCGAAACGTCAATTATCTGCTTCTCACCTAAATTAACAAACTGATCACTAAACTCGTAGAATGCTTTAAACCCCCTCCTTTTTATTTCGTATCCAGGCTCTAGTTCCCAGTAGGTGCGATACTCTTTCTTTTGTGATTTGGGACGTCCACTCTTTGTCCTGAATTCTGTAATAAGAAATGGAAAGAGTAAGCCATAACGTTAGCAAACAAAGGCAGACAATCTCAACTGTTTTAAATTGCACAACGGAAAGATCAAATGACTAAAAATGTGGTAAAAATTGCATAGCTATGAACAGAACTACAAACTTGTGCGTATATTATAACTTATCATTATTCACTTGTTTTTAGCAGGAATCCATATGGCATTCCGACCTCCGATTTTTAATTGGGGGCTGGTAAAAATCTCAAGTCGCTATGAAGTCAGAACAATTTGGCAAAACTTGTAAGGGCCCGTTTATGAACCATGCATAGGTAATGTGTGAGTCTTCAGGGGATATTGGGCCCGGTAGAAAAATTGGCAACTAGCGAGCACACAGGACAGTCCAAATTGTTTTATGTTGATCAGTCCTTCAATTCAGGTATCTTGCTTACACGATGCACTCCCGCATTCAAATTTCAGTTCATTCTTCGAGTTAATAAAATCACTTTGATAAATGATTTGATATACTGGTGCACACAATTGCCACAATGCATTGCTCACACAGTTAACGCAATAGGTCATGGGCGAATTTAGGGAGGGCCCAGGGGCCCGGCCCCACCCCCCCTTGGATGCCGCAAAAAATAAAACAGAGAGCGTGAAAAATATTGAGTTTATTAATTAACCCCGGTAATTAATATTATACAGCTGAAACAAGATCTAACGTGTGCAGTTTTATTTTGTGTGTGCGTGTGTGTGTATGAGGGGGGGGGCTCAGCCCCAATTTCACGTGTCCAATTCGGACCACCAGCGCAATGGTAACGGAACTATGGCTAAGTAATGTCTATGACGCTCCCGATAGATATGTGCGTGATATCCCAGGCGATCCACAGGCACTGCACACTACCAATCCGTGTCCGTCATCTGCTCCACTGTGCAATGAAGAAAATTACTTCATTTTTTTCAAAGTAAACGGAATGTGAGTGACGAAGAAACAGAAGCTACTGGCAAGATGTAAATTTTAATCACTCAGAAACTCATAATTCTCTCTTTTTCAAACATTAAAATTAAGACGATTTCCAAAGCAATTGCGTGGTTAATGCCAACACGAAAAACGGATTTGGTCTTTTGTGCAACTGAGGACTATTTTAAACACAACTTTTGCTACGAACTGGTTGCACCAAATATAAAGCGCGTAATAAGCATAATGGAAAGAAGAAGGTTAACGCGCAAACTTTATGGACCATAAACAAGTACATCTCTTAAAATAACGTTATAAGTGGAAGCGTGATGGCGAAGTAGTAGAGCAGACAGGTCGTGAATTGAAGTCCATGGCATTTAATTTTCAGTTTTACACTTTTTCAGTTTTTTTTCGTTGATAATACTTCAGAAATCAAGGAAAATGCTTGTTTTTAGAGGCAAAAACAATAAAATTTTCTCCTGGGCGGGAGGGGGGAACCCGACGTCCCCTAATTTGTCGTTATGCACCTATACAATCGTGCTTTATGCGATTGTTTACGAGACAAAATGTTGGGCCCCCCTTATGATATCCTAGATTCGCCACTGTCGGTTGGGGCATTACAACAACAGTTGCAGTGGGCTTTGTTTCAATTTTATTCTTAGTAGACGTTTGCTGTTCAAACAATGAAAAAGTTTAATTTTTAATACCACACCGAGTTCTTATACCTCGTAGTGTCTGAAATAACCGGAAAAAAGTGTTGCCATAAACAGGCAGTGGTTATCACTGACACCAATATCTTTTCCCTAATCCCCTAACAAAAGAAGCAAGGTAAAAAAGTCCAGCCGCTGTGGTGAGTGACTATTGTAATCCAAACCAGTGAATGCATTCACAGTTGTCCATTGGAAAATGAGATGTAACACCTCATGGTTCATTTTCAGTGCCAAATACGCATCATTTGTAGGGGTCAGGACTTTCACAATGGCCCCCACACCGTGGAATTTTCTTGATTTATCCACCTCAGTTCCCACTAAACATACTGGAAATTTTACCAGGTCGCATATGACAAATTGACATATGCTAAACATCAAGCCCTGTCAAATAGATATTTAATGAAAAATGTTATATGCATATGACCAAACAGATACATCCACAAGGTAGTAACACAAGTTTCACATTTCCAGACAGCTCAATCACCTTTAACGCAATAATGAGAGAATGGACTAGTGCAAATAACCAAAAAAAATTCTGGAGTGTTTCCCAGATGCCAGAACCTTGTGAAAAACGTGAGATCATGCAAGAAAACCTTATGTACAGCAAGAAATACAGACTGTGGTGTTTTCTCTAATAGTTTGAGTGTACGAACCATGCGAGAAAACACCGTATCTTTTTAAGGAAGATTCTCGTGTCTACAGAACTCAGCCCTGTTCACTGTGCAGAATTTTGTCATGACAGACAATACCACGGAATAGACAGCTCACCAGCTCCGGATAGTCCAAATTTTTGAGCTCCATGCCAGTCATTGTTCAGTAGACTACAAGCAAGTCATTGTTCAGCAGACTACATACAAGTCATTGTTCATCAGACTACAAGCAAGTCATTGTTCATCAGACTACATGCAAGTCATTGTTCATCAGACTACATGCAAGACATTGCTCATCAGACTACATGCAAGTCATTGTTCAGCAGACTACGTGCAAGACATTGCTCATCAGACTACATGCAAGTCATTGTTCATCAGACTACACGAAAGTCATTGTTCATCAGACTACACGCAAGTCATTGTTCAGCAGACTACACGCAAGTCATTGTTCATCAGACTACACGCAAGTCATTGCTCATCAGACTACATGCAAGTCATTGTTCATCAGACTACGTGCAAGTCATTGTTCATCAGACTACGTGCAAATCATTGTTCATCAGACTACACGCAAGTCATTGTTCATCAGACTACCTGCAAGTCATTGTTCATCAGACTACATGCAAGTCATTGTTCAGCAGACTACACACAAGTCGTTGTTCAGCAGACTACATGCAAGTCATTGTTCATCAGACTACCTGCAAGTCATTCTTCATCAGACTACATGCAAGTCATTGTTCAGCAGACTAGTTCAGCAGACTACATGCAAGTCATTGTTCATCAGACTACATGCAAGACAATGTTCAGCAGACTACACCCCATTTCACACCCACTGATACACATTTCAAAGTGTATGGGCTTAAATGCTGGATAGGCGATAAGATATGACAATTGCTTTTACATTTTCGCTCTTTTGACAGACTGGTGCTCTCAAAAATCAATGATAATAGCACGTTCAGTTTCCATAAGCTCCTAAGATTGCATCACCACGGCCATTTTCTCTTGTGTTACAATTGAGTGTGGTTATTTTTCACTTATTTAGAATGCAAGATGGCTCACAAGAGAAATTCTATTTTGTTGACATTTCTTCACAAAAATAAAGATTAGGAGAAATTTGTCTATTGCTTACATGGTCTGTGCTTTGCAGACGATATAAACCAAGTAATCAGCTTTCGAAAAATGGAAAAATGACAATTTTGGTGATAATTTGTGTGCAAAATAAGTGGGGGATTACCATGTGACAGTATTTGCAGCTGCACAACAGAACTTCTGCCAGGTCACAGTCAAAAAGGTCACCCTGTATGTAGGTCACCCTGTATGTTACTATCATTCACGACATACACTTCAACTCCACTCTGTAGTTAAGGCTGGCTAATTTGGTTTGACTGAGCGTGCAAAGGAGATTGAATATTGATTAAGTTCACTGTATATGATCAATTTATCAGGAATAAACAGAAACCGGACTTCGTACAGACTCCAGATGTTCGAGCATGCCTTCGAGTGACTTTTTTCTGTACAAAGACTTCCTACCAAGAAATGAAAGATGTGTGAAGAGGATAACTGAGACGTTCGAGCGTCGTTACAACAACTCCACGTTAAGTACAAAGCAAATACACTCTGAATAACAATTAACTATTTTATATTATACAAAGTGTTATAAATGGTATTTTAATGACAAAAATATTTTACAATCAATTTAAAAGAAGATGTACTTTCAATAATTTTGAAATGTAATAGTTTAACACTACAAATTTGTGTCCGTTGTCATTAGCATAAATGTTTTAAATAATTACGTTAAATCTAAGCAACAAAATTTACACATTAAGTACAATTCAACTAACACTGGAGTTATTCACAAAGTACAGTTAGTTTTTGTGATTTAATGGCTCTTTTGAAGGAAGTGGAATTGGAAATTGGAGTTTGCCCAGCAAGCCTGGCAATTCAGAATTGAAAACATAACCGTATTACACATGTCATGGTGGGACTGTTTCTTATGTGTCATTTGTACGATCTTTGATACGGCACAAACCGTTATATGGTGCTAAATGGCATGGTACTAATTATACACATGAACGGACAGCACCACACTGTCACCCCACATGTTGGAGGCAGCGCAAGTTACACCCGACCATCTAAAGTACAAGACAAAAGCAATCAGACAAAATACCATTTCCCCGTCATGACAGCCAATTCTGTTCACAGTAAAAATGACTAGTAATATCTAATAGGGTAACAAAATTATTATTACAGAATGGCTTAGTCACCATACTAACTTTCCTGTTGATACCCTTTATTCTAAATTTTGAGGGATGATGAATTCGGCTTCCACCACACAGCCGTCATGAAGGGTACAGAATTATGTCAATTTTTCTGAATGCTTTTGACTTGTACTGTAGTTCTACATACACTTGCTGTCAAAACGTAAAAGCAACGTCACCAATAGCAATTTTCCAATATAGCAGTGAGCAGGTGAAAGGGTATAGTTGGTAACTAGTGCAAGGGTAGTTTGTAGCTAGCGCAAGGGTAGTTTGAAGCTAGCGCAAGGGTACTTTGTAGCTAGCGCAAGGGTAGTTTGTAACTAGCGCAAGGGTTACAGTTTGTAGGTAGCGGAAGGGTAGTTTGTAGCTAGTGTTCTGCGTACGTGAATGGACTTAATGCAACGCGATAATTTCCAGCTTTTTAACTCTTTGTGATCACCATGCCATGACACTTCCTCTGCTGCATAGGTGGGACATTCGAAAGATTAACACAAAAATGTTTAAAGTTTCAGAATGTCCACGAAAGACAAAAATTGCATCTCATGTCTTCAACTCAGCTTGTTTTATATACCAGAAATAGAAATTGGATCAACTGAATGGTGTTTTTGTGCTCTCACGACACCAAGTAGAATGTTTCCAAATTAGGGTGTTCTTTCTGTAGCACGTTTCTATTAAGTGAAGTGGTTTTGATGGAACACAAGCACCCTGCAACAGTTCCTACTGACAACGATCAGCTAAAAAAGATAATTATAGACGGTTTGATGCCTGAATTGTATTGGAAGTGCCCAAGCCACTCTAGGCCGGGCCAATAGCACAAAACACCCCATTTGAAACTCCCGAGAACCATCTCATGCATATATAGTCATTGGGTTCTTTCTCATGGGAGTTGTAGATGTAAAGGCTAATAATTAGTCTAAACACAGTATTCGAAGGTACCTGCAGCTTCATAGGTACCAGGGTTTTCCGCACATAAGCCCACCCGATGAAAAGCCCATCTGCGTTTATTCGGAAAACTATGCTGAATAAACGCCCATGGGCATTTATTTGGTGTTACAACTTCTGGTGTCAAGTGTCCAGATAGTGGGACGTTTATTCGGAAAATTTCCTCTTAAAAATCTACTAAGCGTCAACTTTTAGTCACAAATTCAGTTTTGTGGAGCATTTATCACTTATCATTTATAAAAACGAACAAAGTGCTAGCAAACAAAGGATTTATTAACATAAAATTTAAAAACTCATTTTTAAGTAAAAAATGTCAATGTCAGGAAACTTATGCCTTTCCGTTTATATGCCCCCCCTTTTCCGAATAAACGCCCAACCAAATTTTTTCATTTTTCGAATCCATGCCCATGGGCTTATTTACGAAAATCCCGGTAACTGTAACTCTGGACTTTGATGAATCAACCTTATGTTTTGGTGCAACAGTGGCTTACCGATATGTAGTGATTCATATGTCGAAAAGATCTGCAGGTTTGAGTGTTTCCCACACAAGGTAGCCACAAGAGGCGCTTCATTAGTTTGACCATCGTATATCTTCAGTGAGTCGTAAGGACAACTGCAACAAACACAATAGATCTTTTTACGAGACAACTAGTATGGTAAATTTTTATCCCACCTTGGCTGACAGTATTGCGCTAACTGGGGACATCAATTCATTGCCTAAGGCAAGACATTAGTTAGACATTTGTGGCCAGATATCTTGTATTAGGATATGACAAGTGTGAGTTTAGTAATTATTTTTGACGATGTTGGTTTTGGGCCAAATAAACAGTAGAAACCCTGCCACAATTGTTGTTAACATTCTGTTTTGTCATATACACACGTTGGACTCTCGTGTATATATGTAAATACAAAATGTTACGGTAACAACAATTGTGCTGGATTTTTGCTAATTATTTTTTCCTGCAGTTCAAAAATCCAGCCACTCCATGTCACAAACAGAAGTGGAAAAATATAGCTAAACCTTGCTAATTATCTTGTAAAAGAATTAGTAGCACTTAATATAGTGGCAGTGCAGTAAAATTGCACCAATTTAGTATACAACATTACAGACAATGAAATGAAATTTTATTTTAATACTAGGTAGCAGTATTTATTAGTCCTTAACTTGCATACAAAATCCACCACTGGTAAGCAATTGTGGCCATTCATAGTGGCCATTCATAGTGGCCATTCATTGTGGCCATTCATTGTGGTCATACATTGTGGCCATTCATTGTGGCCATACATTGTGGCCATTCATAGTGGCCATTCATTGTGGCCATTCATTGTGGTCATTCATTGTGG
>NMRA01000015.1:132053-171595 GCA_002633005.1 Phoronis australis
CATTGTTTTCATAATCAAGACACACGCCATTGTTTTCATAATCTAGACACACACCACTGTTTTCATAATCTAAACACACGTCATTGTTTTCATAATCTAGACACACGCCATTGTGTTCATAATTCAGACACACACCTTTATTTCATAATCATTAAGACACACACCTTTGTTTTCAAAATGAAAACTGAATAGATAGTTTCTGACTGATATGTCAATGAATTACCAGCTGCAATCAAGTGTTACCAAAATAAGATAATTGTTGCAGCACATGCATCAAAGAAAGCAAAAACTCAACTGAAAATCTTTGCATCATCTCAGCACTTCAAAGACTATTGATGGACAGTTATGAAGACATTTTTCTGTCATCCATCAATTTTGATGGCACATATATGAAGTATAGAATGACATTTAATGTTCAAGGAAAAAATGCACTTTGCCAAGACAGAGAGCATTGATCTGTAACAAAAAGCGTGTTAGCAACTGACTTTTTCCTTTGATTCTCCAATAATCCAACCAAACAAAGAAATTAATGTTGCAACAGCGATATATGCAGAAAAGAGTCAATTACGAAATATGTTCATTCCACACTAATAAATATATGAACAGACAGTTCTAACTATGCTGGTTGTATCTGTCTGCTAGACTGTTCTACGAAGTATGCTGGTTGAATCTGAACAGACCATTCTATGATGGTTGTATCTGTATACACTGTTCTACGCTGGTTGTATCTGTATAGACTAGTCTACGCTGGTTGTATCTGTAATGTATAGACCGTTCTAACTATGAAGGTTGCATCTGTATGGATCATTCTATGTCGGTTCCGTCTGTATAGACCGTTCTTACTATGCTGGTTGATGACAATGTTCCTTTGTGGACTGATTTCTGCTGCACTTTTGTAGGTTTACCTTATATTGAACTTGACTACATTTCTGACTCATTTCTGAAAATTTCATTCATCATATGATCGTCATCATTGTCACCATCACCGCCACCGTCACCGCCACCATCATCATCACCTTCATTTATCATTCAATGTCAGAAGATGTCGCTCTCCAGATGACCCTTCAATGCATTCTCGCCTTCTCTTCAAGCGTATATGTTGTATGAGACTCGAGTCTCTCAGTGTCAGAATTTAGATATTCCCTGGTACGGATTTTCAAAAGGCGAACAATTTCGCCTACATAACTAGAGCCACATCCAGCACAGATAAATTTGTACACTACTGTAGACCCAAAGGAAATTTGTCTTTAGGGTTAAATAAATTTAAAGACAGTTTTAGAGACTTCAATGTTGATACAACTCTTAAGGTTATCTCAAACCTTGTTTAATGGCCTCATTCTAACTAGTATATCAAAAAAACTAAGCTGTGTCAACTAGTATATGTACATATTTTCTGAAAGAAAAAAGATCAGGCAATATAAAAATGTTTGGTATTTATGTACCATTATTATTATTACGTTAACACTTTTCAAGTCAAATTTTTGTTTTTAAGAAAGGTACATTCATAGCAAAATAACCCCACAGTCGCTTTCAATGAAACCTTTTTTAAATGAAAACTTTACCAGTTACCTCAAAAATGCTATTAGGAATTTTTGATTAGTCCTTTCGTTTGGTTTCTATGACAAATCAAATCGCAAAACGTAAGGAATTTTTGTAAAAAACAGAAGTCATATCCGTCTGTTACATTAGACCAAAACTAGGCCATTATATCGAAAATCCTAGCAGCGATTTTGAGATTGATGAATAAATATTAAGTTAAGAAAGTTTCAGCGACGGAATTCCACCAAGCCAACTCATGTTTCTAAGTTCAAATAAAGTTGATTGGCCGAAGCCGTGAAAAAGTCGATTAAACTGGGACAAGTGAAAATCTCAAAGTCTTCAGTTAATTATTTGGTGAAAACTTGTTTTCCGTAAATATAACCTGTACATGCTTTAACCATGTTAGCTATTTCAACATTCACTCGCAATGTTAATTGAATTTGCAGTGCATAATTAATCTAATTATCATTAAAACGTACCATCTCCAGCCACGATCGTTTGACCAACCGTTACTGTAGGTCACAGTTCATTGTTATTAATTAACATAGTCTGTACACATCATGTGCCGGTAGACTGATACGAAACCAAGCAAGAAAAGGATAACAAAAATCGAGTCGGTGGTTAAAGCATGTCGTTAGCATGAATCGAAATAGCGAAATGTCAATTTACTAAGTTATTGAATTAAGGAATTTGGGTGAGGATTTATCTCTCTTCACAACTTGCTGTGTTCATGAACACAGAGGCATGAGGTGATTCGTATAGCATTCGTTCTCAATGGTCGTATACACACAACTCCCTCAGGATCAAAACTACGTTTTGTCTTTATTTTCTCCGTTCTATCATAAGTTCACCTCGTTGACTCAATATTATGGCGACTCGGTGAAAGAAAGGATGGAGGGTACATACGAAGCTGCTCTGCACCTGACGGGAGATTCGATTTGAGTGACAGCCCTGTAACCTTTGACCTCGAATAAGTAGTAAACAGATATCCACATGGTTGTGTGGTTCCAAGGTGGTTGTGCTAAATCTTTTTTCTCGCTACACGGTATATATTGTGTATTTCAAGTTCCCCGAGAATGAAGATAAGGTATTTTGCTAGACACATGTGAAATACTGTAAAAATGGCCATTTTTTGTGGATAAGGTTTGAGATATCCTTAAGTTAACACAGTAATAATTCACCAATTTGTTGAGTTTTCGTTGAGCAATCTAGGCATAAAAACCAACACAGGATATTTTAAAATACTAAGTTAACTTGTAGTTAAGTTTTGTCTACAAGATGAATATCATCAGGATTATGTTGCACTTTTTGCTGCAATGTAACCCTGACCTAATCCTGTTCACATTAGCAGAGCTCCAATCATTGTTATGAGCAATGCTCTTTCAATGACTTAGCTATAATAGACCAAGCAGAAGAGCTGAAAATTCGTGCAAGCCCAGTCTCAATAGGCAACTGGCACACCACAGGTTGTCATTGTTAATCTAGTCTTAACTAATGCCCACTCTTCATTTTTATGACTGACAAAAAGCTAGAATAGTTATGTAGTCAGTGAAACCGAAATTGTCTAGAGATTCCAAATCTTCAGTTTGGCCATCACCATATTTGCACTTTTGTATGTACCGTAAATGTTCGGGTTAACGCCCATGCTCAATTAACCGCCCACGCCCTACTTTAGGTGGATTTTCAATTTAACTGCTCACTGCTCGGTTAACCGCACCTCTGTAATTTTTGAAGATTTCCAGTTAAGCGCCCACCTCTCAGTTAAGCGCTCTTCCCCGACTTTTTAAGATTGAAGATTTAGCGCCCAGTGTTAGGAAATGCGCGATTCCCGACTTTTAGATACAGATGATAATCACAACGAGGGCAACGATGCTGGGCCTCCAGGACGGTAGTTTGGCATTGTGAATTACAACACAAATAACGAATTATTGTCCCGAGTCATCGACTTACTTCAAAATATTATACTTGAACGTTTTTGTCATTTTATTTTCTTCCCATGTTTGCAAACTTTAAGAACCCCACCGGCGTCAATACCTCCGCTTTCAGCGACGCTGTCTGCTACGCTGAGTTTCCGTCTGCAGTGCACTAGATATAACATATATTCGAAATAATCGGGCCAAAGAAACGTGACAATGGTTTTGCCAACCCTCAAATTCTCTATAGATAGGAAGCTCTCGTATTTTGAAAAATTAATTCCCATAACTCATGGAAAGATGTCAAATACTCCCTGCCAGGTTATCGAGGATGTGTGGCGACCAAAGGGACAGTGTGCCTCACTGGGTTACCGATTTGCTGCCTCTCGATTTCTGAGTTCAAAGGTTGGCAATACTTTACTCAACTGTATGTTTGTGTATCATCTTGAAGTAATAAAAAACTTCTAGTCAAATTTTGTTTTTTGCTCATTGCATCTCAGTCAAACTGGCATTAGCAGATTTAACTAATGTTGCTGGCTGTTCTTTACTACGATTTCTTGCGTCAACCCCCGCCTGACTGTGAGAATTATTGCTTCCATATTCCCTTTTTAGCCATCCAGAATAATTTTTGTTTCTACATTGGCCAGTTTCAGCCTGAACAAAATTCTTACCATTCGAGCCTGAAATATCTACAATGCAGACTGACTGAAAATTGGCAATAGTTGATAGGAGGTGCACGCAGCTAGCTACGGGCATGACACAATCGGGCCTAGGGAACATCGAGTGGGAAAATATCGAAGTAGACTTGACATCGCAATTTTGGGGGACATTGAAACGGAGGAATATCGTAAAGCACTGGGTCTTTCCTAACAACAGCTTAAAAGCACAGCGTCACACCGGTTTCTTTTTCTCAGGACTGTTGCTATTCTCTTTTGATGTGTAAATTTGTAGTGGTGCACATGCTTAAGTTCCCACACTGAGTGCATGTTACCTTGACACCAATACGTGATTGATAGGTTACTCATACCTAGGCCCTGTGTGCATGCTGAATGCCGTCGCTATCTTTGGCCATTAAAAACGAGACGCATATTGAAAGAAGCCGTTATGTTACTTGACGGCCTTTCCAAGTCAAGATTGCCTGCCGGGACATTGCACGCAAACAGCGGGACCGACCAGTGACGCAGTGCGATAGTTTAGGTGCTAATATAATAGGATATAATCAGGACATCTTGCATGTAAAATAAATGCGTTTACCACCACAAAGTTGGGTAAGGTGGTCGTTTAAGAATGAATTGAAACATCGCTGTTTTGTGACGTTTTATCACATATTTATGCCGTGGTTCGAACTTTTTTTTCATGATTGACGACTGGCTCATGTACGCTTATTCCCCCCGATTCTTGTCTTACTTCTTTGCCGAGCATGTTTCACACAACGGGAAGTGAAAATGTTATTGAGTCACAGCCGGAGTATTGACTATAGACATCTCAATCACAAAAAACACCTGAATTAGTTTTTCAAACGTTATTACAACTAACTGCTTCTGAATTAGAACTTGAAAGCTAGCATGGGACTGTAACCTTGATGTCAGCTGTGACCTCTGCAACACGTGAAGCTTGCATGCGTGCACTTTTGCAGTGTCACCGCTTGCAATCCAAGTGGAGCACTGCATGGTCACTGGTTGTCTGCGCACTACAGTTCAAACAAACTAACAAGACCGCACGATGGCACGGGTCTATTACTCAGCAATTTTTTAAATTTAATTGTGAATGACTAATCCGAGGACAACAGAACCTTTGTTGAGATCATCTGCTGTTGTGAAGTTTTTACTGTCATTTGGCGATGTGATGATAAAGCTCTTTGAAAAGTGCTACACGTTCAGAGCACGTGTGTCGTGTGGGTAGTTAGATCACGAGGTAAGATTAACCGCCCAGGGCGGTTGTCTGTCGTAATAAGTGCCCACGTTCAGTTAACCACCCACCCTGGGTTTCATGAAATTTCACTTTTAAGTGCTTATGTCTGGTTAACCGCACACCCCTGATTTTTTGGGTTTGCCAATTTAACTGCCCAGGGCGTTAACCCGAATGTTTAGGGTATGTTATGATTGAGTTCTAATAAAGATTAAGCTTGAACTAATGACACAGACAGTTTTGTTTGCTGTGAAATGTTTAGTGTAGCTGTAATCTGGAAAGTTCAGGGATGGCTTCACAATTAACTAAACTAATTAAAATCAAAATCTACCACTGTTTTGGTACTTCAAGTTTAAAAATAAAAAGATATCAACCCGTTCCCGGTTAGAAAAAAACAAGAAGACAAGAGTATTAAATATAAAATAATGAAACTAAGTATGAAACCTATTTTAAACCTTTGTTCCTTTGGGAAGTGGCCCTCGATCAAGATAAATACAAATTGACTGTAATACTTAAAATGTACCAAATTAAAACTACTCTCCACAGTTACAGGCTATAACTCTGTCCAAATGCCAGAGAAAACCAATTTGGGTATAATAACCACCATTGTTGAGACAGTAGTGCTAGCAATTACCTTTCCACTTCATTACCTCAGATCTACATCAATACAAAAAGTGAGCTGAATAGGCATCATAAAAGTTGTCTGGAGCTAAGGGAATCTGAGCAGTGAACATAAGTAATAGAGAAATTCTCCACATGTATTATTCTTATCATCATGTTCCTCATGGCCACCGTCGTTGTCGTCGTCGTCATCACCCTCTCCATTCCCATTTAAATTTTCATTCAATTTTGCTTAGTGATGCTCTTCCCAAGTGCTTTGAATTTACATATTCGTGGATTTAAAGTGGTTTAGCCACTTTAATAGTCTCCTTCACAAAACCAAATATCCTGTAATAGAAAAGCACTTACTGTTCGCCTCCTTCAAACATGTCAAAGTCCAGAAACGTCAGTCGAATCCTCTGTCCAGGTATACCTGACAGCTTGTAATAGCAGAACACATTATCAGGGTAGACGCCAGGGTATGTGGGGGCTATGATGGTACCGTTGGACCGTGATACGCTGTTGATGGTATAACCACACACATCTTGACTAAGGGGCTCTGGAGTTCCCATGTTGTACATGTCTACAAAGTATGTAAGCAAGCAACATATAGCTTACTACCTGTGTAGTAGCACCATGCATGCAGAGTCAAAAATAAGGGCAACTTTAAAGTAAAACATAATGAGGACATCACAAACTCAAAGAAAACTATAAGGGATAACTCGCTTCATTTTAGAACAAATTAAATTATTTCTTCTGCTAGCCATAAAATCACAACACTCATCTTTAAAACAAATGCATAATTATCCCAAAACTGCACAATAAAATCTCACTAATTAAGAACAAAATACGGCGGACGAGTGAAATTTTATTTTTTGAATTTTTCGACGAAAGATATCCAACAAAAATTGTGCTTTTACATGTTCAAGGTACCAGATAATATTTTAAAAATTGCGGACATTCACAACAATCACATTACATAACTTTGAAAATGAAAAAAATGGGTATTTTCATAATCATTTTCATCCAATTGGTGAGATTTTACCACAGACAAAATTTTAATTGTTTAAATTTAAGCACATGCCACTTCAATAAACAAATAAATTCTACTGGTCACACATAGTTGTTTGCCCCGAGTTGCTAGCACACTACACCTTTTAAAAGCAAATCCATTTCACATCATCAGCATCTTGATAACAGGCAGAGATGAATGAAACACTTTACAAAGATCAATCAGCACGCTAAGCAAAAAACCCACACTGCCTTAGGCGCATTTCAACTGGCTTGAAAGTATTCTATATAATGTACGAGACAATGAGCCAATGTCTTCCTAATCCACTAAAAGGGTTATCTGGCTTCCAACTCAGAATGTCACCGAATGTTAATGAGAACATTTTTCTATTATTGAACCTGTTTTACCATTTAAAATTCTGTCTCATTGCAATAACAGAAAAATTATATTTTAATGCATTTTGCTATGATAGCTAAATATTGAAGCTGATCAATAAAACAACAATTTAAGGACTGAATATTGGCTCCATTGCCATCTGAAAAAATACCTTAATAGCAAAATTCCCCTCATCAGACCCAAACATCACCTCCAATAATCAAAAACTTTAGTCATTAAGTCGCACAGTCCCTACTATTAGGTAAGCAAGGGCCGTGACTGACAGGAAGCTCACAAACAACGCTGTCCTGGAATACCCGGATCTCTATTTATTACTGGACTCCAAAATGATAGCCATAATTCGCATGGCTTTAATGATGGTATTAATCTGTATTTGACCAATCAATAAACAGCAATTTGCTGTTCTTGAGATGTTGCAGATCAAAATGATGATGTGGCCAAATCAAAAGATCAGTGAGCCAATTTGCATACATTGGAATAGAAGTACATGCTGGGAGGCTTTAATGTAGTTCGATCATATATTGGGGTGGAACCCTTTGTTTTAGATCATTACATGGTGGGTTAGTGTTCCTAATTACACAAAGACCCACTGGATATCATTGATAGGTTCAACACGGCAATGCCGCTAACAGGTTTTATTCCACTTTGAGGTTTGCAATATCCACTTGACCTGCCAAATCAGCACTGTGTGGGATTTAACTAATGTTTTTCAAATTTCCTTCAACTTACAGTCAAACATTCAGTAAACTGTCATATGTAATGTCAAACATTCAGTAAACTGCCATATGTTGCGTTAACCACTGAGAATAGAAAACATATAGACCTCATTTACGCCGACAGGAGGCGCGTTCCAAAACGAGGCTCGCTACGATATCTCTGTTGGCTTATCGGTATACTGGTTGTATTCCGCGTTGCTCTAACAGTTAGAAAAAATACGGACACTCAACTGTCTGTTTCACAATCCCTGAGGACGTTGAGAATCGGAACCGTTGTGTCGTTGTCATACGCGTGACGAAGGAAAATATGTCCGTGTAAAATTTATAAATGTTTTCGGAAAGTTAGATGATATTTTGTCGCATCTCGGTTGCCGAGCGTCATAGCAACGACCGAAGAATCTTCGATCAGCCACGCTGTGTTTTCATGACTACGAGTTGAAAGATGATGCATGTTTCTTTCCAAAAAAGACAGGGCCCTCAATCCCTCGATTTTGGGGCCGAATATCAGCCCTATTCCCCTCTCAAAAATCTTGAAAAATCCTCCGAAATTCCCCCCCTCCCCCCGAGGCGCTAAAAATTCCCCTAGTGATTAAAAAGTTCTCTCCGAAGTTTTGTATCCACACAGGTGACTATTTGAAAGAGCACAGGGCGGGTGTGCTATTGATGATGATCGGGAGGTAGATTTTTTCCCTCACTCGGCGAAAAAATGCCCCTCTCATGAATTCAGACAAGCACCTTTCCCCAGATGAACGAGGCTGCCCTGAAGAAACGTTTGCTGTGTCAGTGTGCAGTTAACTGAAATTGAGCTAAAAAACAAGGTAATGCTTTGGACAAATGAGTTAGGTGTTTTAATTTTAAAATTGAACTTGGTCCAGATTGATATTTGAAGGCTAACGCATGAAATAGACGTATATAAGAATTATTACAAGAGCAACGCGGAGCGTTGAAATGCGTCCAAGAATGTATCGCAAATGGTGTGCTTTTAGGGTTATTTGTATCATAAAAATGGCCACTAGATAGCGCAAAAACATACAATCCATCCAAAAATGGGAACATGCCATATTTCATAAAAATCTGTCAAGGAACTTCAGAGAAACAAAGGAAAACAGAACAAAATGAAATTGCCACTTGTGGGCACAGCGTCCGTTCCATCCGCCTGAGTCGTCGTCTGTTATCTTCAGATAAATTTACTTACTAAATTTAATAAAGATCCTGTAGTGGGTTTTGAAGATACAGCTGTGGGCGCAAAACAAAACAAAACTACCACTAGGAGGCGCCGCAGTAGTCAGTCACCATCATCAAACATCCTCTTCACAGTGAAACACGTATGCCAATTTTCAAAACCATACCTAGAATGATTTGGTTGATGGAGGGGTGGACGTCAAAAACAAGATTTGAAAACAGCAAAAATGGCCACCAGGTGGTGCAAAATACCTTGAATCCATCCAAAAACAGGATGATAAGTGTCATCTCACCAATAGATGCCTATAATCAAAATTTTATGAAAATCTGTGGAGGACCTTTGAAGATACAGACTGGTAAACATAAAAAAAGAAAATCATCGTCAGCCGTCCACTTTATAGTAAGAACATACATGCCAATTTTCACAATCATCCTTTGAGCGGTTTGGTTGGTAGAGGGGTGGACGCAAAGAAACAGAATCAAAAACAGTAAAAATGGCCACTAGGCGGCGCAAACTAAGTCAAATCCATACGAAAACAGGAGGATAGCGTCATCTCCCTAACAGGTGCCTATATACCAAATTTTATGAAAATCCATTCAGGACTTTTGAAGATACAGAGGTAAATGTAAAAAACTAAAATTGCCACTAGGGGGCACACCGATAGTTGGATCCATCCGAAAATTCGCTCATGCCGTCCCATCCACAGAAGGAACACGTGCAAAATTTCATGAACATACGTTAAGGCGTTTTGGAGATAGAGCAGCGAACGCCGGATGCCAGACGGACGGACGCAATACGGAGATGACGGCATAATGCGTCCACATATAATATGTGGGCGCATAAAAACCAAGAAAACAGAATTGATGGTCAAATAATTACTTGTGAATGTGTGCAAGGGAGTGAATGAGAACCTGGATATAATGCAAAAGCGATTTCTGAGGCTGTGCTCATTTTTTATATTTTTTCAAAATTTAAAAAATTGTCAAATAATTTCAATTTTCAATTACCAGCCTGGTTTTTTATTTTAATAAAAAATATATTTAATAACATCAGTTATTTTTTCAGATCAATGACAAATCACTTGTCAGTCCCGGTAGTCCCTAGCTCACCAGGAAATAGGCTATATGCTTGATGTTAATACTTTAGATCAACAAATTAAACCAGATATGACTAATTGCACACGACAGCAAAATGCGATGAGCCACCATTGTCGAATATATCTTCAACTCGTCAACAATACAAGCAGATGACCTGGTTAGTGTAGAAAGCATTTTTATCAACAATTTACAAGAAGAAACGTAACCCTGCATTTAGCATAATACCTAATCCGTAACACTACCGTGACGATCGCCGCAGTCTGGTCATATTTACTTTTCATGTTTCGAACCTAGTTTTCCGAAAAAAAACTTATACTCTTTCGTCAGACAACTCTTTGGTGCATTGACTTGTTCTCTAATGTATTTTTCTACGTCTCTGTGGTTAATTATCGACACATTTTTAAGATTTCATATCCAGGTTGGATTCGAAAGACCGGCCATTTAACTCACGCAATGAAAATTTCCGCTTTATTTATCGCAGTGAGCCTCGCTTTGGATTTTAATGTCTGCCGCGTGAGTTAGGTCTATAGCGTAACAAATTGGAACCTCTTCTACATTAAAACTGTGTCCCCAAAAAACGTTTAACGTTAAAAGACAGTGAGTTTCAACGTTTTTTTTTCGAGGCAAATGATTGGAGCTTATTATAAGTTCTTACATTTTGTAAAGACACAATTATTAGACCAGTCATTTACATGTCAACCATGAAATGAAAAAAGATTATTGCAACATTTTTTAAAATACACACTTTTGCACCACATACAGTTTCCTCGAAAGTTACCGTGTACACAATGTTTTTACATGAAAGTAACCCCGTACATACTGACTGCATTGGACAATAAAACAAAGAACAGTTAGAACAACAAACAAAAAAATAATTTCAAATTCTCTACACAAAAACGAACTGCCAATTTTTTAATGCCTATGTTTTCAAAGACTGTAAATTATTTCTTTCTACCTCACCATAATCAAGCTAACAGAATGCATGCGGTTTAATTCAACACAATGTATATGTCAAAATAAATAAGATTCCAAGGCAATGGTCATCACAAAACCCTTGGACACATCTTGATATGATTCAAATATATTTTCATATCACACATAGCTCATTTTGTTTGGCTCAGATTACTGGTTTCAGATAGCACATTAGTATCATGCAGACACACAAAATTATTGGTGGAAACTAACGTCTTTTTCGTTTCGTAACAATTGCTCTTAGTAGAGTAGGAAATAATGCTTTTCCTTAACCTACATGTATATCATATGACAGATATCATGTTGAAACAGATAATATCCAACAGGACATTGTAAGCATTAAGTGAAATATGGATTTTTATAATTGTTTGTTTGCCAGGGACTTAATAGTCTCTTCAGAATTCATCTCCTTGTGGGACCACGACATGTGAAGCTGTAAAACGGAGATTATAGCAAGGCGTAAATTAATTCCGACAACCGCCTTTCCTCAGGAGAAATTCTTCTCAGCATCACACAGTCCAATGAATGGAAGCTAGTTATTCTCTGATTACTCTGGCAAAATCTGTCTTTTGAAAGAGTAATTCAATTTTGTTGGGATATTAATTACATATACAACTTTGTTATAAGATTTACAGACTACACGCACAATAAACCAGAGCACAAAACAATTTCTCTCCTTGTTCTAAGCTGAATCTAGTTTCAAGAGATTACATTCCCAATCTATTTAATTTACTATTTTTACAGGACACAAGTTCCTTAAAGAGGCAATAAACCCATGTTACATCCAATACACAAACTTTTGCTTTAGAGCACTGGTACCAAGAAAAAGCAGAATATTCAAAATATCCGATAATCAACATCAGCCGGTGTCTTCGCATCAGGAACACAACCGTCAATTTTATAATGAACCTTTGAGTGGTTTGGAAGACAGAGGCAGACGACAAAAACATACGCTAACATATTTAAATGGCCTCCAGGTGGTGCAGAAAATATCCAATCTGTCCAAAATTGCTTCCACTCACCATTGGTGACAAAATTAACAAAGCCACGAAAGCCGGTGGCATTCTTGCTGGCATCTGTGAAGAAGCCAACAACAAGGAGATTATGCATGGAGACAATGAGGTGGGGTAACCGGTCAAGGAAAGAGCCGCAGAACCGTCCGTAGACAGGTACATCCAGCAGTTGGTACAGGTCAGATTCCTCATAAAGCTGAGTGTACACATCAATGTAGTCCTTATGGCACCTACGGACACAAAACAATAACATAACATTTGCACTACTGTACCGTTTTCGTTAGTTGCAAAAAAATAATTGTTAAAGTGGTTCGTTTTTAAATTTTTTGAAGGTTGACTGCCATACTCGAGTATAAAATTAGACAGCTGTCTTCAAGCAAATAATAGAGAAAATGTGAAAACTACAGAAGGATGGAGATTAAATTCAGCTTTAGAGATTGGATTTTGAGTCCTTCCTCACTCTTCTACGATATGGATTATCAAATGCCTACATTGAAATCTGACCAATTTAGGACAGGTGACATTTACTTTAGTGTGTTGATAAAGAATGGCAGCATCAAATCAATGCTTTATCTATAATGATAAAGCAGAGATATGATGCAGCACTCATTATCATTCTTTACAATAGCTACCACCAAACAACTTTGAAAAATGTGGGCATTCACAAGGATGCAAGTCTATGAAAAATAAAAAGTTATATTTTGGCAATGATTTTTGTCCACAATGCAGGGAGAAAACAATAAACAGCACGCACCTACCTGGGAGGGATACCTTTGATGTCAATATAGGTGAAATTCAGGTATAACCTCTCGCCTGGTAAACCAATAAACTTGTAGAAGCATATGAGATTTGACCCATACTCATGTGGGAAGTTGGGTGAGGAAAATGCGTGTACTTTTGGTCCATAAAGTGTGCTACGAACAGTGACATCGCAACCTAGGAGAGAACAATATGTTTAGATTCACAAGGCTTGTAAAAGTATTTATTTTCTGAAAGTAGAAAACATGAAGAATGAAATTTTGAACTTGATCCCAACTACGACTTTTATCAGTCTAAGTAACCTGGTATTGATAAAGATTAGAAAAAAAATAAATGTAACTCTGGCACAACAATAACTTGACCAATTCTTTTCATATGAAAATTCCCCGATAAAATCTCAAAAATGTCATCACCAACTTTAAAACTACCTTTCCTTTTCACAATTGAAATTATAAAAGTCCAAATTTTCGATAGCATTGCTAAACAAAGTGAAACATTTTAAAAACAATTCCAGCGTTTTGGAGAACAAAAAATGAAAATTTATAGGAGTGTCTGTCTATAAACCAACCCTCCATCACAAAAAAAAAATTTTTGACTTGGCGTACTTACCATGCCAAATGCAAATTGGTTTCAGGATTAAAGGGCTGATGATTCGATTATTGCTCAAGACCTGGCTTTACTAGTTGACTTGTCAAAGAATGTCATTTTACTCAACCAAAAACCACTTCACATTTGAGTAAGGAACAATCTAGATCAAAAGTTGGTTTCTCTGACTGAACGCGGGTTTATAGCTGTTTCAAATCTCATGCTGACCGTTGATCAGCCATTTCCGAGATACAATATTATGAATTAAGTGAGCTAAATACTAAACTTTATTTTCTAGGGTTTCTTATAACTTTATAGTCAAGACATAATGATATAAAAGACACATAACACAGATTAAGAAACCTGTACCACATACAGAAAGCCAGACTTGTGCATGTTTGCAAGTCCAATTTGATTGATGTAGCTCAGTCTTAGACCATCTGTAGAATGTAATGCATTACACCTGGGATTTCTACAGATACCCAGCTTAGGGAGGCTCCTATGATCTAACTGGCCATACAACACAGAGATGTCTATCAGGTAATTAATTACCAGTATACTGAACCATTTCACAACAAGGTGATCAAGATGAAACAACATGTTACAGCAATAGTGAACTAGAACACCCATCATTGCATCAAAGGCAATTATTAGAGTATTAATTCTCATAACCTTATCCAAGATGGGTATCACCATCAGCAAGTCTCAATTCTGGCATTTGTTTGCCATCAGGCAAGCTATATTGGCATTCCTGGTAAAGTCAATCTCTATGTGACCTGCAATGGCTAATGTACAATGATACTTCTTTAGCACACAATATGTCTACAAGTGAAGTTCTATTGTGCAAAAAATACACAAAATAAAGACAAAGAAAACTCTAGTCTATTACTAATGTGGTATGTACTGTGTGGAAGTCATAAAACAATTTTTGATGAATTTTCCATAATTTGCAGTAAAATAACAAGACTTTGAGAAATGAAAAAATGACAAATTTGGCAATCGTGCAAAATACACTTGAGAAGTACAACTTCAACAAGACAGCAAGGCTGCAGTACATATGAAGAAAACGGACAGGAACCATTCAAGACCAATTTCGTAACGATAAATGGTCCAAATTACAAATTTTATGTCACGGAAAGGCAGGTTTATAGTCGTTATTTTTCAAGAAGCAACCAGAGACCCAAGAAATTGGCAAACGTATGTCTTGATATATTTCTTGAATGGTGTTGACATTTACTGAGCTGAGACAGTTCGTGCTAATTAAAGTCAGCAATAATGACATGTGGACAGTAATTATCTCAGAAAAACATAGTGGCGGCATTAGGTACAAGCTCAAATATTTAGCTACATGAAAACACAAAATCTAAATGTTAGACATACAATCCCATCACTTCTTCCAATGAACAAGTTTGGAAAAGTTGACAGACTAGGTTTTTATAACATTTGCCAGAATTGACCAATAATACCACAACTAGCCCAGCCAAAACAGTGCTGTACCACAACTAGCCAAGCCAAAACAGTGCTGTACATGTTGCATTTTGGCTAGCATGTTATTTTGCTTGGGTGGTTACACAGGCCAGCACATCAAAATACATGATTCATCCCACTGTCACCATATGTTGAATTCTACAAAACATTTCCTTCACACTTTCCAGACAAAATACTTTGCTCATGGCTGAAAAAAATTGGACACTACAAAAATAATTATGATAGCTATAATAATAATAATGATGATGATAATATAATAATAATGATAATGTAATAATAACAATGATCATGTAACAATAAGGTAATTCTTCACCTATTTAGCACATATGGCCGACGTGAAATTCTATTTAATCAAATTTCTCCACAAGAATAGATTAATAAAATTTCAGTCTACAATTATTGGGGTTTTCCGTAGATAAGCCCACCCGAAGAAACGGCCATGAGCGTTTATTCGGGAAATTATGCCGTGTAAATGCCCATGGGCGTTTATTTGGAGTTACAACTTCTGATGACAATAGCCTTCACAGACTCAAAATAGAACAATTTTGGATAGATAAACTTGAAACATACTTGAACCCATAGGATTGAACATAAAGACTTCTTAAATTAAATCTTCCTTTACTTTTTCCGCTAGAATCTAACATTTTCAATACAGCCACATGTCAGATGTCATTTGTCATATCATGCTTGATTTTACTTTATTTCTGTTTTTGTTGACAAAGGATATGTATATAAACCTCATTCATGTACTGTCACCATTTTAAAAGTGAGCCTCTTTTTAGGTTTTGGAAACAATGCATTCTGCGCTTAATCACAGTGAAAAGCATGATTTTTTTGCGTTCCTCGTTACATTTGTGTCTCAAAAACATTGTTTTTTTAAACCTAAATAATAAGGCTTACTACCAAAATGGTGCCTGCGTGAATAAGGTCTATATCGAAAAATTTCACTTGATTCATAACTGTTGTTTTATTTATATATATATATAAATATATGTACTCTATTCAACAACAAATCATTTTGATTTTTGAAACACTTAGCAATCTTCAGTTCTGATGTTAGTATTTATTAAAAACTAGTGATTTCTATTCAGACCACACTTACATCAACCACTTGAACATCCTCTAGTATTCTATAAATTAACACATAGCCACTAACATCTCCATTAGTGGGAATGACAAAGATTCACAAATAAATGAAACCACTAATTGCTTAAGCACAACAGCTGATGGAAGCTGATATTGATGATGTTAGACAGCCAACAACCTAATTAAAATTTTTGCTCTGTCAGTTGCCATAGAAACTACCCAAGGACCCACGGGGACCATAGGTGGCAAACTGGTCGCATAGAGATCTGTAGAATGGCGCATCCATTGTCCACTTTGTTTTTCTTTGAGGTAATAAAGATTAAGAGGAGCATCTATCAGAAACTGTCTGATATGTGCCCTAAGTATGATATCCATGAGACCTGTATTGTTAAATCCAACAAAGACACAACAACGGAAAACAATGGTAGGGTCCTATAGGTGATAATCATGCGATGCGCTTACACCCATCGCCTGGATGTTGCAGTTTAAAGAATTCATTCCATAAGAAGTTACTTAGCATGGGTATATATCAGATATGATCAAGAGGTAAAGAAGCATAGACATTAGATTCAGAAATGCATATGATAATGTAAATCATCTGCATATGTTAATGTAAATCATCAAAACAAACTCGTGTTTCGTAGAAAGTAGCAAATGTAGGCAACTAATCAACTACAAACAACGGACTGAAAAGCAATGGATAGAACCATCCTCTTTCACAGAGGTAGATAAATGTAATGCATAACTGACGTACTTAACAAAATGTCAGGCACTCCCTGAGTTGATTACCACTGAGCATCCTTTTTGCCAATTTCTAAGTGCGGCGATTGCAACTCAATACAATGTTGTGAGCTTACACTGAGAATTAGGATATCAAGGTACCTAAACTACATGGCTAACAGACTCATAAACACGGTCACGGACGCATGAACACGACTCACGGACCTGCAAACACTGTCCACTGACTCAAAAACATGGGAACGAACTCACAAAACATGATCCATTCACCCAAATACACGAGACACGTATTCATATTCACGATGAAACACGGTTAACGGACCGCCAAACACGGTTTACGGACAAAATATAGATGTCAGCTGACCCAGGAAGCTGATGAGTCCATGACCCGTGTTTGGCGGTCCGTTAACCGTGTTTCCTCGTGAATATGAATACGTGTCTCGTGTATTTGGGTGAATGGATCGTGTTTTGTGAGTCCGTTCCCGTGTTTGTGAGTCAGTGGACGGTGTTTGCAGGTCCGTGGGTCGTGTTCATGCGTCCGTGACCGTGTTTATGAGTCCGGTAACCGTGTAGTTTAGGTACCTTGGATATGTGATGAAGTAGGACAAATGATCGACACATTTTGCATTGTGGCTAAATACATTAGAATGGGAGGGTTGTTGTGCTGTTTCAGGATGGTTCCTTTATTCTGCTGTCAACAACTGGCTGTTCTTAGAAGAGAGCAATCAAAAAGTGATCCCCATGAATTAATTGCATGTGAGTGTGGAGACAGTTCATGGCCTCCAGTACATCACTTACAAGTGCCTGTATAGTAATACAAAATAGTTTGCAAGTCAATGCACCGAACAAGGCCTTGAAATAGGAGAGGAGCATCACCAAAAATCGAAATGCACACTTGAGTTCCAGATAGAGTGAATAGTAATATCTTTGATTACCAGTGTAGTGTCTTACAGTTTCTTTCTAAGGACTCTTTACTTACACCGTGGATGCTCGATGATATCATAGTCTATATGCTGACACTAGTGAATGTTCAATGGTGTTAAATCTACTTGGAATGTATTCAAATAGTACAAGATTGGTATATTTGCTTTGCCGCAGACAGCCTGGGGGTTCTATGCCATCAATAGATCAACATAACGACAACAGTACAAGAGCAGCAACAATGTAAACTGCAAGATCAGTTAAACCTTTCAGACTGCATTTGTGCTTAACGGACAATAACCAGAGATATCGCTAGTCGATGCTTGGATTATTAAAGTTATCACAAGATGGCACTGCAAAAACGTTTTTCAAACTAATGAAGAATCGTTCTATATTCTAATCATAAATGAATGAAGTGCTTCAGCGGTATACAGAATATAATAAAATATTAACAAATTGTAAAACAGCATGTACCTAAACAGATAGGGACATCCAGCCATAACTCCGATAACACTGAAATAAACTTTTTGCACAGCGTCAAAACAGCCTGCTTGGCTGTTAAATTGGCCCATTTATTTTGGTCTTGGAAATATGCTTCCAAAACATCAGTGTGTTGAGGTGAGTAACAAGGGCCCTTTAGGAGCCACTCAGATCCTAGTTTACCTATGGTCAATTAACTTGGATTGAGCATGAACCCTGGTCACATAGTATAGTATAACAGCTGAAAGCTATCAGAACAATGTGTTTGTTATTCTTCTGGTGTTTGTAGGTTGCACCAAGATAACTCTCAAGTTATTACTGATAGTATAATGGAAAACTAAATAATTTAAGGATACTACTTAGCACTATGTTTTATTTGAAAATAACAACTTTTGTCAAACATTTAATTTGACATGACATTCAATAAATGGGTCAAATAATGCTTGTAGTTGTATGAATTAGGATAATAAACAAGATGGCTCATATCCATTTTGCCAGAAGTGAGAAATACCGCATAAGTTTACCTAACCTTTTATACTTGTCTGTTGTCTTAAAGGGAAACAACACTTTATGTCTGTTCAATCAAGCACCCCCCACCAAATCAACTGAGGTTATACATGTTTAACTGTGCCTTTATATTAGAGAAATAAAGTTTGATTTGATTTGTTGTATTTTTACAAAGTCTGTTTTTGCTGCTGTTTTTACCATAAAACTAGTGACTGACTTTACTGTATTTTACCATTCCAGATTGTGACCAATTTCTATCTTTTGGGACACATGTTGAAATTTGACAATTTTAGTTTCAAAATGACAAGATTACACAGACAACAAATTAGTGCCCGCGCAGAAATGACAATGATATCATTGCTCTTTTTTAAAAATACCGCCAGCCATTTTGCTACTGTGTAGCAGGTGCTGAGTTTTTGCATAGGTGAGATAGCACATCATCTCAATATCAATAATTTTTTATACTTTCAGACCTAATTAAAACTCGCTTCCCAGTAACCCAGAGACAAAACTACTACACAAAAAACAGTTGCAGTTAGCCAGATGGTAATATTTACATGGATTAGTTACTGCGGCTGGAACAGATTTTGCAAAACTATAAACAACCGTCCAGATTTGATAGTTTAAACTTATAACAAAATGCCAATACCGGTACTTGATAAGAGTTCAATCATATTACATGAAGGGCATTATTATGTATGAGTAGGCAAAGCCTAGGATGTACAATAAATATTATTATTATGAACGGCAATTTAGCTGACATGTTGATGTGTTCCAAGTGGTTATGACAGCTGGTTAGCTAGCTGAGGCAGGAAGAGTATTTGTAACCAGGAGCAACTTCACCCCAACTTAGTTACCCCAGTATGCCGCGCATACTATCATTCATAACCACCAATGAGAGTCAGAGGAGTAGCATTTAATTATCTCTACATAGGTAAGGGTAAGCCATGAACAGAATCATTCCTGGCTCACACTAATCACCTATACAGTCATAAACAAAATAATTGTCAGTTGAAGTCCCCAATTTGTAAACATAACTTGTTATAAATGTTCTTTGCTTACCTTATTTCTTTTGTTTTGTTTTGGATAAACAATACATATCATCCCTTATGTATCTAGGGAAGAAAACCAAATCAAGATTGCTTGAAAAGTGAGATCTTGCACAACTTGCCACTATGAAAAACATGATAATTGTGGGTGGAAATCTTCTATAAAACAATTTATGTGATAACACCAAGAGTTTGGATGAAAAGACAAACCAATGTTTAACAACTAGAGCCAACAAGGTAAACAAAGCCGAGGGATTTTGACGAAATTTCCAAGAGCTTTTGCCCATGTCATAAACCTGAGACTCGTGTAGGGTTCTCTATTTTTTATCAATTACCGAAGTACATAGCAAGTAATTTTGTGAAAAAAAAATTTAAAGCCAGAATCATACAGACTGGCGTTCATAATCAATATAACTACATGGGAAAATAATTCTTCATCAAATTTTTATTGCAACTTTTGACCTCCTACTGAGGTTCAAGCTACCACGGTCGCGGCCATTAAAAGTGCAACTTTACTTTTCTGCACTGTTACTATTACAAATCCAAAACTGAAACTTACAAAAGGTGTTTGAAATTATTGTTCCAGTTTGATACAAACTTCTTAATGTCAAAATTATGGGTCACCTGACTAAAAAAGCTGTAACCTCGGTCTTGAGAAAAAGTGGCTGTCGAGGGACGATTTTTAACATGAGCTAAGAAAATTGCACTGAATCTAATTGCAAGATAGGCAATTACATCGCTTGTAGATGCCTGTCTCCATAAAAAGTTGCTCATCTGAAAATATAGCGAATATTGAATAAAACATGCATATAGATATATACACACACATTGAGTTATAATTAACACATACCATCACGCTGGAGGCAGTTTAGTCGACATAATTTGAACATATCCACGAAAATCTGTTGTCGTTGACTCGAGCTTAGCGCTCCACATCCAGTCAACGAATCAGAAGTTTTCACCTCATCAAAAATACATTTTACACTTGAAATTGTCACTTAAAAATGCGCTCACTTTCTTTAGCAATCCTATTTGGTTTTAAACACATCTTTGATAAAGCATGTCTACGGGAATTAAGATGACCTTGGTGAAGAATTCCAACTCCACTTCTTGGTCACTGTTAACTTTTTCACCGAGCACGATAACCACAAAGTATTTCAACAGATGTCATGCAAGTTAGGCAAGGAAAAGCACGAGACTTAGCAAAGAGCGTAACTTGCACGTGACACTTCCAAAATGTAGCATAGGAAGAGATTCGGCGGAGTTTGTCATGAAAATGGGACAACGGTGTCGGAATTTTGCGAAATAAAGTCCGCAAAACAGAAAGGTCAACCCGTTACTTATGCCTTCTGTAGGCCTGTTGCAAGACACTGTGCGTTAATATCACTGCTCCTTCTGTGGGCCCTTTGCAAGACACTGTGCGTTGATATCACTGCTCATACTGAGCAAGCCTACCAGCCTATTTGAGGAATTGTGCTAATGTCTTTATGTTTCTCTGAGCTATGACAGTTTTCACTAAAACTGCATTAATTTCGAAGCATTCTTTTTTAATGCTTTGCCAAGCATGGTGTTCTGGTGTTTCACCTTCCATCTAGCATTTTGGGCAGCAGGATTCTGTTGCTCGACATGTTGTTTTCTTATGTTTCTACAGGTTACAGAGACCTATTATAACCTGCATTACCAACTGCAGTTGAGACTTGATCAGACTCAAAAGTTTGACTTCTTTTGTTCTTCTAGTCACTTCTATTAGTCCAAGATGTTTTCCATCCTTATAATAGCCAATCCCTCATTCCTAAAATGCAGGAAGCCTAAGGGACAAGCAATATTGGTTCAGATCCTTGAAATTCAACCTCTGAACCAAGTTTGGCCAATCAATCAGTTGCCTCCTTACCCTGGATACCAATGTGTCCAGGTGCTCAGGCAACTGTGATGTGGTTGTAATAACCTAACTTTTTAAGGTTAGTGATACATTGGTGAACAATGTGTGACTTCAAAATATTGTTTGTAAGTCAGGTATTCAATATGAAAACCAGTACCAACCACTTCATCTGTAAGCATTTATAGAGCTAACATCAATGCCATCGGAGTTATCGCCAGGGGTCGCTGCCTGCGTTTGCCAACAGGAGCAGGTGACTGGTTACTATTTGCGAATATTTTGTTCTAATAATGATTATTTTGGTGGTATAACCATTCTGTTTCACTTTATCCACGTATTCACTGGATTCTTTACATTAAAAAAAAATCACTGAATGAGTAGTGTATGCAAAACAAGTTCCCACCACGTCACACTGCCTTTGTTTAGATCAGCTGTTAGCCTGCTCAAGAGTCCAATTTTTTAATATCTAGTACATCGCCATTGTCCCAACGTGGTATTTGTTGACTGCCTTGTGAAGTTGACATTCTAGTTTCCATCTGGGAGGTGGAGAGGTTGTTGCCATTTTTGATGGCAAGCACAGTCAAAAACAGCAAGGCCATATGAAAAAGGTCATAACTTCCCTGAACTATCTACTTCGAAGCTGATGGGTGTTCACTACATGGGCTGGGGGACTATAGTGCTGTGCCTCTCATGGTCTATGGGCGGTGCACCACAGGGGGGATGAGGGGCTATAGCCCCCACTTTTTTCAATGCTGCGCCACCCATGCACTAACGCTTAACTTCGTAGTTAACCACAGACAGTTAACATGGAAGCTTCGATGGTAGCAGAGGTTACTGTAAGGGAAAGGGCTTTTTGTCTACCAGGATTGTAAATGTCGTCCTATTACCAAGTGCCCTACACAATACAATAGTAGCTCAAATTAACTTTCGTTAAATCAAAGAAGACACGTTTTCCTGGTTGATGTAGAGAAGCAATGTCCAACTACAGTATTCTTTCTTTCTTTCTTTTTCTTCTTTACATTTCACACTCGAAGTTGAGTATTCTTGTTGTAATCACCAACATCATTGGTCTTTGATCATTCTGTGGTGTCTTGTGATTTGTCAGTTTCATGCTAGACAGTGACCACTGTCTCTAGCTAACTAGAGACGTGTAGCTCCTATAGAAGCTTCATATGCTGGAAGCTTTTCGGCGAATTATGCCACACACTGACTAAAACATCAAAGTCACGTTGTTGTAAATACCTTTTGTACATAGAGAAACACCTTAGGAGGCCGTCGATGCATTTAATTCCTTTCAACTCCACGAAATACTCCCATTATCAAACTTTTTCTTCACACAGTCCCTCATTCAGTTCCCAAAATCAGAAACTTGACATTTTTAACACTGCGCCCAGCAGGTGGTATGACGTCATATCCCCTGGCGTGTGTAGTGTAAAAATGGCCAGTTACCGATTTTGGGAACTGAACAAGAGATTGCTGGAAGAAAAAATTTGATAGCGGGATTATTTCTTTGAGTTGGAAAAAATTAAATACATCGACGGCCTCCTGAGGTGTTCCTCTATGCACAAAAGGTATTTATAACAATGTGACTTTGATGTTTTAGTCAGTGTGAGGCATAATTCGCCAAAAAGCTTCCAGAGTATGAAGTTCCTACATGAGCCACACCGTCTCTAGTAAGATAGAGATGGTGGCCACTGTCTACCTTTCAACTTACAATCAGACCATTAGGGATGAGCACCTAAATTGGGTTTTATTCGATCTCGGGTAGCTGTGTTTTAAGTGGTAGCTATAGTGAACCTGTAGGAATACAACACTCCAAAGTGGTTCTCATTCATTTCCTTGCGTACATTCACTCACTCACTAGTAAGACCGAGCTCAGAGGAGTACTGAGGAGACATTTTTGAGCAGTGCTCAATTGTCTGCTAGAGTGTGGTCACTTAAACCAAGGAGAAGAGCCTGGATTTGAACCGGGGTCCCCAAGCGCCAGTCCGGAGCTCAAACCACTGAGCGACACTGTCTTCTGCACTAAACAGTCCGGTTTTCTAAAGCAGAAAACATGAATTTTCTGTTGAGTGTAGTTGCCCAGAGGGAAAGGGAAAGAAAAAGTTAGTGTCGAGCCCTGTACAGGACGACGTAATTGCCTATACTAGTTTCGTTCGGCCGCAGTCGTTGTGAACGCGTGATTATATCCGACATCAAATTTTAAGACTACTCTGTAGTTCACCACAATTAAGAAGGCCAATTACTTACCTGCAGAGATACTGAAGCAATCGAAAGTATAAATTTGAATGAAAACATACGATTGTTACTGAATTATGATAATTTCCTGACGAAATGTCAACAACGAGACTCACAGTCAAAAATTAATGTGGCGGGTACAGTGAATTTCCACACCTCTTTACCTTAGAGAACACTCAGTGCCAGTCGTTTTCAGTGCAGGTTCAGTGGTGGGTAATTAAACATGATTTTACGTTTTCCGACATCCCCTGCTTTCTTATTAAAGTCCACCAAGTATGCAATAAACTTCTATCGTCCATATGGTATCATATCACGCATGAAGATAACTCAGTGTCATATTAGACAAATAAAAGAAAGGATTCCAACCTAAATAGTAAACCAAAACTTACAGCTGTCTGAGTGGGACCGTCTATGGTGGCACGTATACTTTAATTACCTATGCGACATGAAACCATGTCCGCCTTAGGGGAAAGAAAGATGGTTACAGTAGCCATAGACATCACGACATTAAGATGTCTATGGTTGTAGCACTCATGTCAGCGAGAACGTTCCGCACCTCATATAGTGATTTCATATATAGTGTGATAACAGTTACACTATTCTTTATGCTCGGAATATGTCCCGAAAATAATAGGTGCGTCGCAAGCTCCGTTTCCAGAGATACAAAGGAGACCGTTCTATTGCTATAGTGACTGTGTGGACGGTGTTTACCAGCAGGTCATTCGAAAGCAGATTCCCTTAATTAACGGACAAGTCACACGACGAGATCTTGCTCTGCTCTGCCGTTTTTTCTCGACATTTTTGTCTGGGCCAAATTCAGAAATATTTAGAAATAAACACATGATTCAGAACGTGCCCACGGGATTCGATTTTTAAAGCTTGATTTAATGACGTTTTTGTATTTTAAGAAAAATTACAGTCACGATACGCAAACCAAAAACACCTTCACAGCAGCGTTCTTTAGAGCAAATCGAAAGAAAGATTTTGTTTAAAACAAAGGCTCCCGGAGAGTAAAGACTGTCATGGGAATTCAAACAAAGTTTTAATTTGACGTTTTTGTTATTAAAACTTCGGGTCGCCGGGTCTTTGTAATTATACGTTTGCGATGAGACATTTCGTTCCGTTCAGTGCCGCTTGATCAGGCCTGTACCCTTGCACTTTTTTTGGTACATGACTTTGATGGCCAGTAACACTTGTTTAGTGATCTACCGTTACGAAGAATTTAAACTCCGATCAGAAGTGTAGAGAAAAGGCACCTATGAATGACAGACAACGTACCGACACAGATGATTAGTACAGTTAGCCTACTAGTCTTAAATGTCGTCGAATTCAATAACGCTCAAAATCAAATTACTATTTTCTTCAAGAGAGAACTAACTAACGAACACTGTCTCAAAATAAATTGACAATTTGAGGCCAACACGCAATTATCGAATAACCAATTGAGTACCCGAGAAATTAGCTTGATGGTTGCTGAATACTCCAGGTTTTCTGTTACGCCAATTATAACACTAGAGAAAGTAAAAGGAGATGGTAGCCTCGGACCATTACTCACTACTGAGACCTTGTTCAATAAGCTAGTTTGACATGAGGAGTCGTTTTATGCGCCGAGCATCGAGTAATAATGACCCGATAGTTCTTTCAACTAGCCTAAAAATCACTCCACGTCGGAGCAAAACAAATAAGTTGAGACTAGTTTTAGTGATCGACGCCAACAAATTTTGACGAAAGACGAGCGATCGTTTTCAATTATCCAAATAAAAAATTTTGAACTACTTTTATGAAGCTGCCATGCATATTCATTTTTATATTTTTAGTTCATATTCCACGCTTCTGCGAGTCAGAAACTTGGAGACCATCAGTAGGCCTACGCCTCATGTCTTGGAGACCATGAGTGACGCCGGTCTTCCGCTAACGACCAGAGAGTAAAAATAAGACCAAAACACTATAAAAGCAACCAGAGAAGAAAAAGAAAGTATTTTATCTTAGTGTCAAAAATAGTTGACTTCTACGCATTCCACTAGTGGAACTTACCGTTGTCGGCGTCAGATGTTGGAAGGAACAATACGAGACATAGCCAGGCAACCATCGCATAACAAACGTATTCACGGTTAAATCGCAACATTTTATGTGTAACTGGCGGACGACATTAAGTTGGAAAGACTACACAGTAAATCATGTCGAAGCGGGTGTCGAACTCAACACCGCTGGATGTACAAGACGTTCTTATATATACACACAGTTCAGCTATAAATACTGCACAGGTTTCAGGCCAAGCCAAGCAAATACGGTAGCTGAAAGGGAGACAAGGAAAGCTAATGATTTCATTGGCTGATTTTCCGGAGATACTAGAAGCGAAAAACATGGATTCGTGGTCTTTTTCTGACAGTTTGGCAGATTATGAGAACTATTATAATATGATGTAAAACAATAACACCAATAACGCATATGCCACAAATACGTCAAAGGTCGTAGAAATTTGTGTTTTAATTAGCCTAGATAGGAATGGTTGCGAACTAATCAATGTATCGGCTTTTGGGCACCCGGCAGAGCGAGGCAGGTCATGTTATGTTATAATAATAAGTTGTGATGTTTACAATAACATCGGTAATCGCAAGTTCAATAGTAGAGCCTGATCCCTAGCGCAGATGACGAGACATATCGTCGGTTAAAACACTAACAGCGACGACTGTAGATCCTAATTAGGAGGACACAAAAGTTCCAAGTTTCGCTCGTTCTTTCAATTATTTGCCCGCTAAAATGTTCTTACAAGCACTTTGTGAGGACACTTTCCATGTGATATTTGTCCGAAAAACTTTTTGAGAAAAAAGTCCAAAATCCATTGTATTAGAGATAACAATGATCTGTCTACAAAAAGAGAGACTGTTACCGAACTATTCAGTTTCACAGCTGAAAATGATAATTTATTTTAGTTTTTTCACTGGCGACACAATAAAGGAATTTTATTGTAGAAATCACAACAGCGCAAACGTTTACTCATGTAGACGGAATTAACAGTAACATTCTTATGCAAGAATTGGATCACACTTTGCGTTATCCGTACAAACGACAATTTCTTTTTTAAAGACCCATAGAACACTAGCCCTGGCAAGACTAGAGTTCTATGCAAGAACCGATACCCATCTAAGACAGCATTCCTTTCCCGGTGAACACACCGGTACCAGGGCTTCAGACTTAAATTGCGTCTCCAGTACACCTGAATCCAACTTGAAGCAGGTGCGGCGTGAGGAGAATGTATGAAGGTTAGACGTCAACTACATCGACGTTTGCCAGTGCATTAGTTTCCATGATTGCGCTCGATCCATTCCATAGGGGCCGATCCATTCCACAGGGGGCGAAGAGCAGCGTGCAAGAACGTGGCATAAGTCCATCCTTAAGACAATCTATTGAAATACTTTTGTTTCTGTTCGTCCGATTGTCACTCCTATACTATGGATAAGTAGCTCGATATTTTGTTCACTTTTCATTGTCAGGACGAACTCAATTTGTTGCAAATATGAATCGCGCGAAAGCTGTGGGAGAAAACAAAACGTAATTTTAATTTATTGGGGATTTGCAATTGATTTTAGGACACAAGACTCCACAACAAAAATGTTACTTAGTTGACAACTAGATTAAGGAACAAAAATGAATAGGTGACAACAAAGGGGTTGAGACTGAGATGGAAACGAAAGATTGAAAGTGATGACAAAATGACTCAAACAAAGATTAATGCGCAAGCCGGAAATCAAAATTAATGTTTCCCTTAGTGAGCCGACCGACCGGTTACACGTGCGCGATTCGAAATATTTGATCGTTAATTTTTTTCGGTTGAAAATACATGTTTGACGCAACAAAAATAAATTTAGATACCCCGATAATAAATTATTTTGGCAGTCGAACTCATAATCAACTTTACTTTTTCGAAATTTATTTTTTGTTTACAAACCAAACAAAGTACAAATACCATGCGCGCACCCAGGGGGGGGGTTCGGGGGCTCTCGAAGGATCCCCCCATTTGGCGAAGTGGACAAAAAGGTCCGTCTCAGAGAAACAAAAAGTCGTAGAAAACGAGAAAATGAGACAAAAATCAGGAACTACCAAAATTCGGCGAGTGCACAATTCATAGCTTTTTTAGTAAAAGGTCCACATTCTCAAAAATTCGAGCCCCCAATTATTTTTTAGACTGGGTGCGCGCATGAAAACTTAAGTGTTTATTTTAACGAGTTTTAAGATTTTCAAGATACTGCTCAAATTTTGAGTGATTCAGCTGGGCGTGCTCTCGGTGCAGCTATAATTTCTAAATTTGATAACCTGGAAGACATTGGCTATAAAACTTTTAACCATCTCTATTCTGTATGTGTACAACCCATTACGGAATATTGCTCTGGAGTCTGAGGATTTCAAGATTTTCATTGTTGTAACTTTATGTAAAACAGAGCTATGGGGTATGATTTTGGTGGCCATCGCTCAGCTCCTATTGGTGCCGTGAGAGGTGACATGGGTTGGAGTCACCCGAAATATAATCATCACATAAACATGGTTTGTTTGTGGAGTAGAATATTGTGTTTTAATTGTGGAAGACTTACCACAAAAGTTTTTGAATGGGACTATATCCAAAACAATTCAAATTGGTTTTTAGAGATAAAAACAATTTTCAACTCTTGTTAGTTAAATCATATATTTGAATCTAAAATTAAATGCAATATCACTGTTTTACAAACAAATCTCATTAATACTGTGGTGGATGACTGGAAAAATACTGTTAATCAATCACTTACATTAAGAACTACAAAACTTTTAAAAAGGACTTTTTCAATTAAAACTACTTACGTTCGTAGATCCCTTTTATCACACTCCATATTGAAGGTTTTCTAACACAGATCTCTGTAACAGACTGTGTTTGTAACTTGCACGCTGTTGGGGATGAAATTCGTTTCCTCTGCCATTGTCCTTTTTGTTGTTTGACAAAACCACACTTCTTCTCCCGGATTTCGACCTGTTCAGTTCTGAAGACAAACTTGCTATTTAATGTAATAATTTATGTAATGATTAGGGTGGTATTCACTTAATTTCTTAAATAGTTTTGAGCTTCATATCAAATTTTATGTGCATTGCTGTTCTTGTATTTTGTTTGAAATGACTAATAAGTTCAGTGGACTGGGTGTTTAAGTTAAACTGATCGCTGTTATAAGTCCAGTGGGCTAGGTGTTCAAGTAATACTGATCACTGTTATAAATTTATTTTCCTTCTCTCTCTCATAATCACCACAGAGTATTTGCAGAAAGTTTGTATTCTTTTGGCAAGCTTTTTGGTATTAGTCGTTACCTCAATGATACTCTTAATTTCAAAGCTCTCGAACTTAACTCTATCATTAAGAAATGGACGACATTCCTGTAAAGATTAAAGCTCACTGCCTACAGTTCTGCTGAGCCTATTGCACCTATGCCATTACTGGAGAATCCAGAAAATGCTTTGGTAACTCCAAATTTCTCATTGTTCCTTTTTATTTGTTCATTTCATTTCCAAAGGTGATAATTTTCCCACGAAAAGTAGGCGAATGACAATTTTATCGTGTCGAGAATGTGCGTACTGTGTGTCCGAAGTAAATTGCTTTTCATTGCAAGAAAATGTTCAACTCAAGTGTTTCACATTTAGACACATGCGCAAAAGTGTCTTTCGTACACAGAGAAAATACCTTACCGTGGAATACAGCCACAGGCATCGTCTCCGCCCCTTGCGAAACATTACGCGACAAAGTTGAACAGTGCAGTGCATTTCAGGCTCACAAGTGAACTTTTATGTAATTAGTAGGAATAACAGAAAAAGTCAAGTTCAGTGACTTTCTGTTGCAAAATTGGTTTTAATGTTTTCATATGTCTAAACACAAACCTGGGCCCGGTCTCTAATCTTTGTACTCGAAACGAACTCGAAACTATTTTTGGCAATTTCTCTGCTCCTTTTGTGCGAACTTAAGATAATTGGTTATCAGACTGTGCTCGAATACACTATAGTTTATGCATAGGAGTTTCTAGTTCAAGTTTGCCCTTGAAGACCCTTATATTCGTGTTACAAACTCGAGTAAAAACTCGAAATTTCGAGTTCAAACTCGAACTTATTGCTTTAATATTGGGTTTACAAACTGTGAACTAAGGGCAATACATTATCTACGTAAGTTATTGTGTACTCGAGCGTAGAATAATAGACACTTATCTTGAGTTCGCCCAAAAGTAGAGTAGAAAATGCCAAACCTAATTTCGAGTTCCATTTCGAGTAAAAAGATTGGAGACCGGGCCCCGATAGGAACTTTAGCGGTAGTGAAGGACTGCTCCGAACCATACGCCTCAACCAGACGATATACAAAACTAATGCTGCATACATCGACATCATAAAACATATTGATGTCTATGACTGCATTCATAGGCATCATAATACAAGCTGATGTCTATGAATGTATAACTAACTGATATGACCAGAGAGTGAATGAGAAGGAAAATTAATTTTAAAAAATGTTTGGTTGACTTTTAAAAACAATTTAATGAACCTTCTCATTAAAACCCAATGCCGAAAATGCCGACAGTTTTCTACTGAAAAACAAAATTAATTTTGTTTTAAATTAAGTTGGAAACTAAATACATGTACATACTGTATGTCCAGGCCAATCACGTGAGCACGTGCATCACTCGTTAAGTTCTTCACAACATTCCACGAGCCAACTACCTAAGAATATAGAAAAAATGATTGGAGAACGCCTATATCGCAATCATCACTGGCTTTACTCAATTAGATCGCCTAATGTATAAATGCGCTTGCTCCTATTCCAGATATAGGCGCAGCCGAATATAGACCAGGCGGCATGCGTCTCTCAAAGTGAAGCTTTTTAAGTTATGAAAAACTTCAATTAAGGTTACCATTTTGTCCTCTCCATGAAAGAAAATTAGTTTTTTTCTTTTTGTCTGACAGTTTTCCAGATTTGCATGTTTTATAGAGTAAGACAATCTGAAGCGGCCAGTAACGCGATATATGTTTACCAGTTACACAAGTTTTTGTGTTGGAAAGTTTAGCCGCACTCCCTATGTGGACGAAGCTCCCCGGGACATATTGTTGGTGGTTGGGGGAGAGTGTCCTTCCTAATGATTTACAAACGTAGATTATGGGCTGGACGACACTTTCCTCACATGGGCTAATCATGCCCACCTTCAACAATACGCCTAAATCACAATCAAGGTCCATATTCAAGAGTTGACTGTGTTACGGTCTAAAATAAATTATGTTCTGGTCACTTACTAAATGCCTACTGAATCTCATATGCAAAAAGTTATTTAGTTGTGCAAAATAAAAAAGAATCATCAATATCGGACAATGTTTGAGAAATTTATGCATGTTTTTGTCTATGATTTTCATGCATTTCTAGCGTTACGAATGGTCATTTTAAAAATAACAATTTTCAACTGTCAAGAGTAGATAAGACATTTATTTTATCAAGTAAGCAATTGCTTAGATGTGACTGGGAATAACTTGAGTCACTTTCAGAATCCATTAGATGAAGTTGTGCTTAATCATTGAGAAACAGTAGGGTTCATCGTAAAACAGGCACTCGTTCCGAAATTTGTAAATTCTATGTTTCTAACCCTCACCTACAGTAAAGAAGGTTAAAAACTTAAGTTCACACTCTGTAATAAAAAGAATTGCAGAATATGTTAGCCTAGGCAACACAGCAAATTATTCAATATCTAAACAAACCAAAAGTTTGTAAATTGGCTGGGTTCTGCTATGTTGAAAACGGGCCAAAAAGGCTAACAAAATGTAGTGTACTACCCCTATGTGGAATTCAGTAACACAATGGTCATTTCAAATGAAATTATCACCTTTTAAATAACAACATGGTGCTTATTATCATCAAAGAGAAATAAATGGCCATACAACATTATGTTACCATGTTGTGCAGAAACAGTGATGTAGTGTACGTACCCCCTTTTGTAGTGTACGTACCCCCATGTTTACAAATGCTATGAAATTGAAATATCACCTGGTAAGTGAACAATATTTGTCATAGTTTCCTTCCTTTAAAAGGGTGTTTATTGCAAATACATTTGTTTTGAGAGAAATATTAGCATTTGTGTAATGTACGTACCCCTAAATTTTAATATGTCCCCATTTTCAAAGTATGACCGATATGCACATGAATGCTGTGCTTTTTGAATTGATTTAGTAAATCAACTAACTTTCAGTAGATTCTTAGTATTTAGTTACAAACCTGACATGTCATTGAAATGTAGTGTACGTACCCCTGTGTAGTGTACGTACCCTGATGTGAACAAATACCACGAAACAAAAATATTACATGGTAAGTATGCAACATTTGTCACAGACAGTTTCCTCCATTAAAAATGCTAGGTTAAAAGAGTGTTAATTACAAATGCATTTGTTTTGAGTGAAATATTAGCATTTGTGTAGTGTACGTACACCTATCATATTTTAACATGTGCCCGTTTTCAAAGAATGACTGACAGGTATGCACATGACTGCATGCTGTACGTTTTATTTGTTCTTTTTGAATATTGGTAAATGAACTAACTCTCAGTAGATTTTAATTATTTTTTATAAACCTGAAAAGTCATTGAAATGTAGTGTACGTACCACTGTGTATTGTACGTACCTTCAACCTCTGTGCTATATAGTATTGCCCACAAGCATTTTTACATACTGCTGTTCTCATGAATAATACTGATATTTTCAAAATTTATCCAGTCTGACTAAAAAAACAATGGGCATTATCAAATTTGTGGACAATAAAATGCCACACAGGACTTAGTTTTTGCTTAACATCCTAGAAGACACGTGATAACTGATGTTGCAGAGGCAGGTTCTCTATCTCTCAAGACGACTTGCAACAAACCAACAAGTAGAGGCAGCACAAAACTCGAGACCATCCCATATATTTGTAACTTAGTCAAAATTTGACGTTGATTGACTGTGCATAGTGTTCGTACCCCACAACCAGTACCATTTTTTACCGTTTACAAGTGAAACACTGGCCTAGCATTGTAAATAACTATTTTGATCAACTGGTGAATGTATTGAAAACTAGCCATGCAAATAGCACCAATAAAGTTTTTGGAAAAAGTAGTTACTTGTCATTTTC
Source organism: Phoronis australis (assembly GCA_002633005.1). Lineage (NCBI taxonomy): Eukaryota > Metazoa > Phoronida > Phoronidae > Phoronis > Phoronis australis. The sequence continues at coordinate 165,275 of NMRA01000015.1, forward strand.
TTTTTGTAAAAATCATACTGCAAGAGAAGAAGTTCTCATTATACTGTGTTAAGATATGCAGTGTATCGTCATCTAGAACAACTTGATCAGCACGGTAATAACTTTTCTTACTTTAGTATGTGATACTTCAATTTAATCAAAAACTTATTAAATTAACAGTCACCTTACTGTCCACAAGTTGTACGTACCCTTTTATATAACTGTGATGCAATAGGCCACAAAATTTTATTCGGTGGTTCTTGTGCAAAAAATATTTTAGATTACAAACCTGGAATGATGGCACTTTAAAAATAACTCAGCTTTTACAGTTATATGACAACCTTCATTTTTCACCAAAAGTGGCCACCGAATATGGACCTTGATTGTGATTTGGCCGATAGGGATTCACAGCAGTTTACGTAGGTAGTATTCATGCAATTAATTTTGAGTTTCTTCCACCAGTTTTGCCTTTTAACGGCCACTGAACAGCACCTAAGGTCAGCCTATAGACTAGAGAGATCAGTAATTAAGCCACCCTTCCAAACCTCCCCTAAAATTTTTATGGAGACCCATAAAAACAAATATATAACATACAAATTTATTTATAGTTTTCATCAAACAAAGAAAAGCAAACAAAATATCAAAAGATACATTAAAAACAAATGGGCAACTTCTGTAAAAGTTCAACAAAATCAATTTACAGCAAATGCTGTTCATGGCCCACTCAGCCTCATCCCCAAGCCTCAAGATGGCGGTGATCAGTTTAACCATTTGAGGCGTGGTTATGGAAGTTGCCTTCTGCGCAATGATTGGCAGCCGTCTTGACCTCATTAAAACAACGGTAGATTTTATTTATTTTCACAGCCATTATTGCTGCCATTCATAAAGCAGAAAGCATTGTTTTGGTTATTTTCGGAAATAAAGGTTGTTCGCGTACTTATTTTTCATTTCTTTTTTATATGGTATCATAGAAATTAATCTGTTTCCCCGAATACATTATTTTTGCAATAATTTAGACCTAAATACCTTGAAATTTTCTACTGTTATACATAAAAATGAAAACTAACAGTATAACAGTAGAAAATTTCAAAATTATATTACAGGTGATATTCCAGCGATTTTTGTAAAAATGTGTCAGAATTCGAACACATTTCATTTCCCATATGACCAAGCCTCAAATGGCTAAATATTCAGTTGAGGCTTAGGGACGAAGCTGTTCATAGGTCAACCACTTCACCAACTTTCATTTTTGTAGCAGGCACCCCCTATCTGACTTCAGCATGAACACAACTGTGGACAAAACTTCAAAATCAGCGCATATGTAAACAACGACATACTGATCGACGTTTGGGTTTAACCCTGAAACCATTCTTAAGACATGAGACAAAAGTTCACAATGATTCCAATCAGGTGAAGAACAGACTGTATAGGTACAGTCAAAATGCATTGTGAGGGGAAAGACAATAAACCGACCATGGATCAATGTCTCTGTTTACATATGCGCTGATTTTAAATTTCGTACCTACATTTTGGACCGACAAAAATAAATGTGAACAAGGACAAGACACTGAGCCCCTCAAAACAGCAATAGGGGCAAGTATCAAAACAATAAGCAATAGCCACCTATCATGTTGATAAATATCAAAACAAATCTTTGGCAATTCCTGCTAAGAGAAATTTGAAAGAGATTAGTGCAAAACTGACAGCATAAAATCCTAACAACACTGCACAAAACTTTTGGAAAAAGATCCACAGAAAATCATATTCACTGATTTAGTCTGGAAAACACACACACATCACACAAGTATCAATTCTTTTCCTCAGTACAGTTTACAATTCAAACAGCACAAGTCATGGACAGGTAACATCAAGGTTGATAGCAAGGAAGGCAAACTAATGCAAATAGTAAATTAAGTTTGTGCAGTTGAAGCCAACATCTATCATGGTTTTCCACCTATCTTAAGAACAAATCAGTGGCACAATTTTCTGGTTTCATAGAATAAATAACTCTACTAGATTAATAAGTAATAAAAGAAAGCATAAACAACATACAAAATAAGATACAATTGGCTCATACATATACAATATGGACATATAACCTATACCATGGATACAATACAATATGCATGGCTTGGTTCTTGAACAGGAGAATGAGAGTTGATCTCTAAACTAAAATCAAAGGTCTTTTCTTCAACTGTCGATGTAAAGGCAAATCCATCCACAGACCTTACTCAAAGACTAATCTCATTGACCACCACCATTATTGTATCCTTGCTGATTCCCTACGTACCAAGCCAGCACGCAGGTATCATGCAGTGGCATGCGCTTTAGCATTGGTTGATGTAACCTCAGCAGTCATTGGTTAGTTTTACAACTCCGTGAAAAAATGGCGGACTGTGAACGATTTTTAGCCTTGTCATGGAAGTGGCGTCAAAGCAACTATTTCGTTTCTGCAGTGATATTTAACAGGCGCGTGCTTGAAGCACGTACATGTACAATAAACACATTTCTGGCCGAACCGGTGTGTTATTCATACTGTATGAATACAGGACAGTATCGTAAACAAAAGTCATCGACAGTAGAAAGATGCACACCGAAAAGGTGCAATCACAATTTCTAGGATTCACTTTTCCTGGACATAAATTTTAAGCACTGATTTGTCTGTACAACAGACCACATTTACACTTCAGTCCATCAGTCATGGCAATTTGTTTGCGTAAAGTGCTGCCTGTTGAGAATTTGACTAGCCAATCAGAAACGCCGGTGTAAACAAATTTCCCGAGGAAAATTACGTGGTAACTGCGTGTTGGCTACTGACCACCTAGCGACACGCAGGGAACCAGCGAGTTATTGTGTCATGGACAGCATTGACACTTAGCGGATATGTGCTCCGATGAAGTACGGAAGACGTCGACTGCCATGGCCGATTTTATTTTGTCAAGTTCAGAATTGTGAAGTGTCTTTGATTAAGATGTTGAGAATGTCAAATATGAGTGGTGTATTGAAAAAATACACATACCCCGGTATGCAAAATAGTTAATCAAGAAAAAAATCGTTGGGGGCTGAGATAGCTCCCCTCCCAATTTTGCAGGTGTTAATAAGAGTCACTTAATTAACAGTTATTTTTTTAAGTTTCAACACACAAACCTTTTTTAGAATAAAATTGAAAAATTAACAGACTCTCCCCCTAATGAAATGTTTCCTACGCCAATGCACAAAAACTGCCCTTTTATGACATCCCAACAGGGGTCCAGATCTTTGTTTAAAAAATTCGCACCTTACAACATTCTACATTCAAACAGAGGATCCTTGACCCTGCTGGATCCATCCCTGTCGGGGTCTGAAATCAGTAGCGACTGGGAGAGGGATGTGGTGAGTGAAACTGGGGGAGGGATGTGGTGTCAGTGAAACTGAGGGAGGGGGTTAAACACCAGCAAGGTGTGGAATTCCTGCATGCAGTCCATTAAACCTGTATTGTATGTCCCTCTAAAACAGCCAAGATGCCTATTGAGTACACGGTCTATTTAGAGGAAATTTTTTTCGATACCCTCCAGATCTCGTAAACCAAGAAAAAGTCATTTTCATCAACTCACATGTTATTAACTCAACATCAACAGTTAGTTAAAGGCATTCAGCCTACATCAACATGTAAAAAATGTCCAACTTTAAAGTATATAACACAGGTTCTTTCCCCACCTGATGTAAGACCTGTGTCAAAACAAAAATCTAAACAACCACATTGTCAGTGAGTTTTGGGTAGTACGCATACCACCTATTTAAGTACCCAATGATTTAGGGCACAGTTTGCCATTAGAGAAGCAATTCCTTGCTATGACAAATATTATCAAGCAGGTAACCAAACCATACACTTGAATTTTATTATGCCATGAATCCCATACCGCAATAGAAAATAATTATGCATCTTGAACTGCAGTCAAAATTGCACAAAACGCGATGCATCTCCGCCACGTATTTCTGTCATGTTTCGTTAAACACTGTTAAGCCATTTTGAAAATAATTTTGGACAAGCACTATTTTGTTAAAAATGGGATATCAGGACTGATTTTTCCAAAAATAAAGTGGTGTTGGCATATCCCAGCCATAAAGTTTAATACTGTGAAGTTTCACCAGAATAAAGTCGCTTTTACAAATAATTGAGAGACAAGGAAAACATTGTGGATGCAGAAAAATGCTGCAGTAGTGTTCAAACTATAACCACCTAAGTGAGCTTAAATTGCATATATATGGAATTACGCGTACATCAGACAAAATAAAGTGGAACTTGCAGACTGATTGCTTGGCCAAATTAGTTAAAAAAACAAAATATAACAACGTTTACATAAGGTAGGTTGAAAATTGCCATTAAAGTTTTTAAGAACAAGTTTTGTAATGAAAATGATCAGCCGTAAATCAATCAACTATGTCCAGTAAGTATCGTGACGTGGTGTTGGGTAATAACACTTCATGAATTGGGCTACGTGAGCCCCCATATAGGTCATTAAAGCAAAGGTCACCTATTTGCAGATTTTTTGTTTTCCCATTTACAAGTTCTCAATGAATACAACTGCACGTAAACCATTTTTTGCTATAGTCATAGAAATTTTTGTAAAACACACATAACACTGACGAAAATGAGTCAATATTAGCATAGTGAAGTGTCAAAATGAATTGAACCTACTTTATTAGAGGCTCTTACATCTAGTAACTGTGAGTAACTCCTTTGGCCCTGTTGAGGAAGGCTCGTGATATGAAATAGCTACAGGTACAATACAATGAAAATCCCAAAACACACAAAAGTTCCAAAACATAGCAATCAGCAAAGCACAACTCAGTGTAACAGTGTCAACGACTCATGGGAAATAAGTGCATCGAGTGAAAGCGTTTCCGAACACTGAATGTGAATGGTTTCACGCAGTGAATCAAGCGATAGCCACTAGTATCACTGTCAATAATCATAAACCTACCATGCCCGCACCCAGCCTAAAATATAGGGGGGGCTCGAATTTTTCAGTATCGATGTTGACATTTTACTGAAAAAAAGGGACTAAAAAAAGGTGCTACTACGTTCAGACCTATGAATTGTGCATTCGCGCTGACTTCCTGTGAGCTTTTGTCTCGTTTTCTCGGACTTTTTCTTTCTCTGAGGCATACCTTTATGCCCACTTCGCCAATTGATGGGGGGCCCATTCGCGCCCCCCGAGCCCTCCCTTCTAGGGGCGCGCATGCCTACATTCCCCAGGGGCCTCTACAACTGAAGCAGCATCTAAAGATATGTGAATTCTTATCCCTAAAATTGATATACTACACAGGTTTTTAGAACAAAAGGAATTTATCTTTTCAAAACTTCAAGTAAACTTGAGTTTGAGCACAACTAATACAAGCTGAACAATCGTCGTGTTTTGACTGTCAATGACAATGGTTTCAACTTACGCGGTGCTATCTTGGAGTAAAAACCTACATAAGGTACACTGAAATATAAGGAGTGTTGCTGGGCTTAGGCACTCCTAACTAGATCTCATATCATTTGAAACTGTGTGAAGCCATTCACATTCAATCTTCAGGAACGCCCTCACTCAATACACATGTTTCCCATGAGTCGTTGACACTGTTACACTGACTTGTGCTCGCTGTTGCTATAGCCAGTCCTGTTCTGGTATTTTTGTGAGTTTTTGAATTTTCTGTGTAATGTACCTGCAACCATCCTGGTATCCATTCTCTGAATAAAGCTTCATGGTGGATGTTTTACTGCTGAAACGTGTCGCTACATTTTAGAAAATTTGTTGTCTTTGTTCAAATTTTACTTGAATGTGTTCATCAGTGCGAGATCTTTTGGTAGAATGTATGACTTTATTGTTAGTACAATGGATTTATCGCGGTAAGTGATTTCCGCAGCTTTGAGAAGCTTTGTAACCTGAAGAGCGAAGAAAGCAAACTTGGAAACCAACTTTCTTTGGAACTGTCTCAACTTTAATGTTTATCTGAAGTTCATTTGTTTCCCTCTGCCTGGAGTTGGTCAATCATAGGGCCTATGTACATTCTATATACCCCTCTACCTATAGTTGGTCAATCATAGGGCCTATGTACATTCTAAATACCCCTTTACCTGGAGTTGGTCAATCATAGGGCCTATGTACATTCTATAGACCCCTCTACCTATAGTTGGTCAATCATAGGGCCTATGTACATTCTATATACCCCTCTACCCAGAGTTGGTCAATCATAGGGCCTATGTACATTCTATATACCCCTCTACCCAGAGTTGGTCAATCATAGGGCCTATGTACATTCTATATACCCCTCTACCCAGAGTTGGTCAATCATAGGGCCTATGTACATTCTATA